>APFE031264765.1:18276-35412 GCA_000404065.3 Pinus taeda | reverse complement strand
TGCTAAAAATAGTAAGTTGTGCTACAATTAAGGAAACTGAAAATGCTGAGAAAGACAATGGTGGGGGTCCAGGTGGACTTGGCAGGTGGCCACCAATATCCACCTGGATCATCAAGTCTAGTGAATAGTTCGCATGGTCAATTTTCAAGATAACTCAACATTGTTTTGCTACCTTCTTTTTGGAGTAAGTTTCTTTCACTAGCCATTCATCTTTTTGTAGTTCTATTTCATTGAAACATTAATTTGGTGTTTCCTCCATAAAATAAAAATAGTTACATACCTATATAACTATATGTACCCCTTACCTCAACATATATATACAATTTGGAGATATGCGTACCCCTTACCTCAACACTTATGTTGGATGCCTTCCATTGTGATTCCTCTAAAGTTGGTCCATTTAATCATGAAAAGAAAGGAAAGTTTGTTATTTTTTCATGAATATGTTTTGCAGATAATTACGTGGTTCTTCTCATTAAATATTAATGTTCTCCTTGAATGGTTTACTTTCTAGAAATTCTATCGAGGATCTAATGGCACGAGGTTCGATTAGGATGGTTTCTGCTCATTCAAGTCAACATATTTACACCAAAGAGGCTAAACCATGAAGTGAATTTTATTTTGAATGTTTGTGTGGTAGTTGGATTTCCTATTTTCTGAATTGGACATATAAATCAGAGTCTGTAGTTCAAATTTTCCATTAGTCTTTTTGGAAGTATTTATATGTTGGTCATACACATGGGGTTGTCTACAAGAGTTAAATTGCACTTGGGTATTATTTAAAATTGATACCTCAATCATCTTTTGGGCCTTTCCTTTCACTAAATTACATTAACATTAATTACTATTTGTAGAGGATTTTGGATAGACGATGGTAGTTGGTTTTCAAATTTTTTGCAACTTTACTTTATTGAGATATGTGCTTTTGGTAAATTGGAAGGGTGATGGAAAATTACTTTGTAATATTTTCCTAGATTGATATATATGTGTTTGATAAGCATTGCAACGTGTTCATCTGATCCAAGGGGTATTTTAAGGTGAATGGCATCTATTTTTTTTTCAACTTTTGGCTTGACAAGAATTTACAATAGGGTGAATGGTATGCAAATTTTACTTGATTTTGTTTTTCCAAGGAAAGAATGCATAAGTTTCTATTTCATAGTTTGGAAAAATAAAATGCAAAACAAAGCTCTTATAACATGCCATATCACCTCCAAAAAGGAAAACCAGACCACATGCTAGCCAATTTTCACAAACATTCATACAAAATATACTTATCATCTCTCCTGAGAACATAGCTAGAAGCAAAACCATATTCTTTAATGAGCGAGGAAGGTTGTTAATGGGAGATGAATATTTAGTTAGGGATACTAGCTTCACAGTGGATCCATGTTTACAATGTTGATTGATTAATAAAGTAGAGGTATGTGGAATGAGTCCTATTTTTGACAAAAATATAGCACTTAACAATTTCCATTCAAATCAATATGAATTTGATTCTCCTTCTATTCTATGCCAATGACAATTTAATGTTTTCTCTATTAGTGTAGGGGTTTTACAATATATCCTAAACTAGATTTTCAGTTTTGCTTGATTCGAAATGTGTTGTTATGATGCCTTTCAAGTTGAACACCTATTGGATAACTTTCAAATTGCAGTAGAAAAATGTCTTCCATGTTAGGCAGTTACTTGTCATGGTACAATATGCATGATATGTGAATATTTTGAAAGGGCTTGTCCACATATTGTTTAGAATTTTGGTTTTGTTTATTAGTAGATTATAGCTGACTAATGGTGTTTTTTTCCCTTTCTGTTTTGAATGTAGGAATGGATGGAGAAATGGGAAAAAATATTACATCAATGCAATTGTAGGGGCTAACAATGACAACTCTTTGGTTGTAATGTTCAAAGGTGAGTTGTTGGTTTATGTAGTGTCTATGAACTTATGAAGTTTGTTATGTTTGTGAATAACTTAACTTATGCAGTTCAACCAATCAAGGAAAAATTATAGTAGTCTACATATACCATTTACATAACTTCTTTGAAATGTTGTATCATTTTTACTTGTAAATATGGAGAACTTTTGAGATTAGTTACATATTATTCATGTTCTATAGTAAGCCACATTATCACTGCCACACAAATTTAACCTTCTCTAAATTATTAATTTTGAATTGGAAAGTCCCAGAGATGGTGCATGTTGAATAGTTATCATTTCCCTATATTCTTATTTGGTATGGGAGTAAATGCACCGAACATTCCATTTATACATATAAACAGAAGGAAACAATGTTCAAGTTAATTTTTTAAATCAATAGCAAAACTTGTCTTTTAAGACCTTTTGAAGAAAATTGTTAAGTGCTATAATTTTTGTCCACTTTAGGCCAAGGCACGCCTCTAATACAATCACATGTATTTTGACAGGGTTATTCAATTTTTCTTGTTAATAAAACTTGTTTAATTCCATTTTTCATTACTCTTGAAAATTTTCTATAACGCTCTCCTCCCACATATACCCAAGTAACCAGACAACCAGGGTAAACATGTGACAAGAAGTTACTATGATATGATTTGACCTCCTAAGTGACATTAAGGAAGTAGAACTGATGGAAACACACCATACCAAACTTTCTGCACCTACTACAGGACTCCCAGAATGCATCGCAGTCATTCCTTGGACCAGCCCCTAGGTCCCAATGAGATTTTAGACCACTAAACCCTTAGACACTCCCTTGACATGGACAAGGGTGCGTTTGAAACCTCCAGACACACACACAATGTAACACCTTCCCACATCTACCCAAGTAACCAACCAACCAGGCTAAACATGTTATGAGAGGCTACTATGATGGGATTCAACCTCCTATGTGACCTTAAGGAAGTGGAATCGATGAAAACACAACATACAAACCCTCCACATTAGCAACAAGACTCCCAGGAATCATCCCAACCTCTTAGGTAACCAGCCTCTCGGTTCCACTAAGTCTTTCGATCAATTAACCCCGAAATGCTCCCATGATATGGGCATGCATCCATCAAGAAGGATTTGGATGCTCCCATAGCTTGGTATGCTTGCATTTAGGGACTATTTTTCTTAGTGTTGTGCCAGTGCCCACGAAATTTGAGCTACAATTTCAGGCCTACAGCCTAGGTCACTGCCTAGAACTAAATTACACCTTCAGAATAGAAATATAACATGGGAATGATGATACAAATGTAATTACTTAAACAAGGGAATGACAAGACCCATACTATCCATGACAGGAATTTCATCAAACATGTCACAAATATGTAATATATAGGTGTAAACAACAGATTTGAGCATAGGGGTCATATCCTTATATGAGAATCGCTAAGCATTGTTCCCTTATATAATTTGTTGCATTATCATCTATTAGGTCATACATAAATTTTTCATTCATTTACAAATAAAAACATGAGGAGAGACATAAATCATCACTCTCATAATACATGCTTATAACACGCATAATAAGAACATAAATATCAAGGATACATCAGCCATAAAATCCAGATATAAACTAGTACATTTATACATAAGATGTCAAGGAGAGAACCTCTTACTAATGAATGCAAAATCCAGCCCAGGATGTGACTACCATGTTGCACCTGACTGCAGAATGGCTGAGCCGATTATTTCTTCACCCATTCACCCTCGTGCCATATTCCAAGCATTAATGTAGGACTCAAACCAAAATAACCAACTAGATAATCTTGAGGCTAAGCCACCACACTCTCCTCAATAGAAACCTAGATTTACCGTAATTCATCTTAGATCACTAGGCCAACACAATAAACATGTAATAACAGGCTTTACCATAATATTCACCAAATCACTAGGCCAAAACAAACATGGATGCTGACGGATTTCTCCACCTACAACGTGAGGAATTTTCCTATCTCCTATCTTCTCAGGCTTTGCCGCAATCCACAATCTGATCCACTGATCACTAGGGCCTCAACCGAGATACCACCCTCTAGGATTTACCATACATCCCACCATTCATCAACAAGGATTCCTAAGCCTAATCAATGGCAACCCCCTCTAGACTTTAGCATATATCATGCCATTCACCAACAAGGATTCCTATGCCCACCGAGGTAACACAGAATCCAACTTTACCATAACCCATAATCTGGTTCAGGGGTTACTACACCATCTGTTCTATCATTCGTAGATCCACCTCACTCATATTTGAATCCATCCCACAATCCAACTCAAGGAAAGCATGAGAAACCCATCACACCACGACTATCTGAAAATGGGAAGGCTAGGCTTAAAACATTTTCACACCTCGAAAAACCCCTACTATAACAACAAAATAACCACATGCAATATTTTTGACGTGGATAATTTTTGCTATGCCAACAAGGGGAACTAACCCGATTGTAGGCCCCAATTAGATTTGCTTTTGTTTGGAGAGGCTAGTTCCAACGAGTTTTAAAACATCCCATAAACTGTTGTAGGTGTTGAAAGATTGCTCCCCAAAGGAAGACTTCAATTAAATCAACAAATGGAACAACTAACCTATATATATTAAGTCCTATCTATACTAATTCTACCTACTTATACCAATCTTAACTACTCTAATCTATCCTGCAGGAGAATAATAAAAGAGATTAAACATCATATATAGATTCCAAGTCCAAATCAATCAATTACTAAGTTCACATATGGACAAGGTTGTATTAAAGCTTAATTTCCATCTAATTATTCATACAAGAATGTACATTCCTGTTCCTACAAATAAACTTTCAATTTATGTTTAATATAGTTTCGAATCAGGGACTACTCATGAGTTAACCACGATGAAGAATTACATTCAAATAACCAAGACTAGTCATAATTTGTATCATTATCAATATGCACAAACAAAACACATTTATATTTATGCCACCAACAACACCATGATTCTAAACACATGAAAGAAGAGTAAAATAAATCTGAAAAAAGGCTCCTTCTTGACCTAAATAGTCTGGTTTATTACCACGATAAATAAAAATTTGTTCTACCCCAAAAAAAAGTCCTTTCCTCTATAAAGAGGTGATACTTATGGAGAAAGAGAATTGACCGTTGGTTTCTACTGACCTTGGGCCTTCCCTCTTCCTTTCCATATTCAAATTAAAATATACAAAATGTAACGGTTGATGAAATAACGAACATGTTGAAGCAATTGCTACTGGAGCGTTCTATATCCTGAAGAAAAATGAATGGATGCCGGTAGAAGGAGGAATGACTGCATGTCATCCTTTTGCACACGTATTGAGTTAATGTTATTCCTTTTTATTCCCTGAAGGTGAATGCAGACAATGTGCTCATTTTTCAACATCTGTCTTGATTGAAGGTGTGTTCAGAGGTAGTAACATCTTGATGGATCAACGCTATCATGAGTGCTTCCTCTAGACATGGAGCGTGCCTCCATTATGCACTATGGCAGTTTGTATCCCTTTCTTGCAGAGTATGGCTTTGCAATATTGACATTGGTGGTGCAGAGGTGTCATCTTGATATAAATCACATTTATCCATTACTAGGTCCACTCGAACTCGACTTTCTTTTCTTGGTCCTCGCCTGCAAAAACAGTTCATATTATCTATGATTATGAGAAATATGACAAACATCCCCACAAACAAACCTTGCATTCAGTCACAGTTTCTATTTAATCATAGAAACTATAATTATTAAACCACTGAACCTATTGTAACATGTATTCTCATTGCCCATAATACTCATTTTTATTCAAGAATCGCTTGACAATGCTTCTAAAGCAGGCCATTCACTTTATCAGATTTTCTTTTAAAAACCCGGACCACAACACTTTACTAGAACACATGGGAATACACGAGAAAACCTGCAACTAAACAATAAGGCTCGACATCAAATACGATACACCCGGGTCTATAATTATCATTGATTCCACTCATCCCCCTTCGCATATCGCATGTTGCTTCACTTTCTTTGACTGCCAATTGTGATTTGTGATTGGTTGGGCCGGAAAATATATAAGTTGCATTTAATAGTCCCAGTGGGTCCACCATATCGCATCGTGCCTTATGTATAAGCCTTGGGCTCCACCAATTGCAATTCACAATAGGTTGGACTTGAAGAATATATGTGCCATGGTAATAATTCTGCCAGGTCCATCATATCACATCGTGCTTCACGTATAAACAATGAACTCTGCCGATTGGGATTTGTGATTGGGGAAGCAGACCCAAAAATATGTGTTATGTTTGATAATCTCGATGGGTCCAATGTAGTGTGGTGCACCTTGTGCATCAACGTTGGAAGTGCCAATTGCGATTTGTGATTGGGGAGCGGACCTAAAAATATATAAGTTGCGCTTAATAATCTCGGCGGGTCTGCCATATCAAGGAATGCCTTATGTATGAACCTCGAATTCTGTCGATTACGATATGCAATGGGGGGCAGGCAAGCAATTGTGATAACCGATGTAACGACCGACCTAATAGGATATACATGCAACTAATTACATTCGGGGTCCAGAAGGTCATCACATATCAGATGCAAGAGGGGAATGCGTAGTGTGACTGCAGAAATTATGATATTGTGATAGCGATAAAGACATGCATAGGGAAATGTATAAAGACCAAAAGAGCATGGTAAAGGTAAGTTAAGGATGCTTGCAGAGTATTTCCATTATCAAAACATTAATATGGAGTTAACGACGTGATAGAAGGCTTTTGAGGGTTGATTCCATAACACCCATAGTAAACAGTGGGGGTGATTATATGTGCGGGCATAGAGTAGCATGAATGTTTATGACGATTGAGAAAAGTCCCAATGACAGAACATGAATGAAGGGCTATATTGGGTTATAAATGAATCATGCTGCAGAGATTTATTCAGGGGGTCTTAACCATTAAGAATTGAAAATTTGGCTCAGCACAAAGTTGAAATTCTTGGGATAAAAACAGATCATTTAGAGAATTATCATTCGGAGAAATGAAAGATTAAACTTCTAGGGGACCCATTCAAATTTGCCACCAGAATAGGTTTTAAGAGGGTGGTGGTTGTGGCTGCAATAAATGGCAAACTGTTGGGCGAACCAGTTATCTCTGTTACCAAGTAAACTTTGATTCGTAGAGCATCAGGGTGCTAAGATAAACTTGAAATCCGAACTATATAGACAGAAAGGCATGGGTTCCACTTCAATATTAATAGATTTAGGTGGGCTAAAGACAAATAGCTTCTACTTAGTGATAGGGTTTTGACAGGCATTCTCCGATGGTAGTATTATGGGATTATTGACCTTCCTCTACCTTTTTTCTACTTTCAAAATCCTATCGGGGACATCATTGGTCTGTCAATACATATTTAGGTGTGTACCTCAGCTCTTTATCGCTCATCAAACTTGATGTAGATATATTTATCTAAACTTTATGTAAGATTTTTTTTTTTTTAGTGTTATACTTTCGTATGATCGAATGGGGCGCAGTCATGGATCATGCCATATTTTTAAACCACTTAAGCAAGGTTGGGATTGCTATGTCAACCAGTACCCTAAGCCTAGCAATAGTCCCTACTCCAACTGGCTTCCCAAACAACCTATCCTTCTAGATTAGCACAACGACTCAACATTTCATTTTCTTTTACATAAGTCCTTCCAATTTCAAGCACAAGGACTAGAGCACAATTAAATTTGCCATAGGATATATGACAGCAAGCTTAGCCCATGAGAGGAGGTTTACTTGTAGATGAAAAATATTGGAAATTTTAGTGTGGTGGACGGAACCAATGGAGAATGACTGTAAACCTTATAGACAAGTATAGGCTAGGTTTGGATGGGATTTTAAAAATGCAGCATTCCCCCATGGAAGTCCAACTGTGGTTACACATTTTTCGTTTTATAAAGATGCCCCTACATGCTCTGGGTATCCAGGTTATCAACAGATCCTACCTAGTTCCCAGCAGATGCCAATGAGTGGCTCTGATTTGAATTTCACTGCTTATTTTCTAGTTCTCATAGGCTCCTTGAAAGTTTTCTTGATTTTCAAGGTAACGATGATTTTAGGATTGGTAGACTCATCAGCAGGTTACTGAGGGAGGCAAAAAGCTGAAGGTGGTGATGAGGGAAATATCAAGAGAGTTATAAAGGTGAAAACAATACTGAAGGACTGAAATCAATTGGCTGAAAAGGACTGAAATTCAAAACAGAAGGAAAATAAACTTTGCGAAAAAAAAGACGAGCGGGACAAAAATATAACTTAAGCTAACAACAAAAATAAATGAATCCTAACCTACTCAGGAGTTAACCACCATGTGGTGGCTACTGGAAGTATATCTTAAGATGTTGGCCATTAATAGGGAGTTTCTCATTTTCTCCCTATAAATTTTTCAATCTGTAAGTTCCTTGACCAATTTTTTCCTCAACTTGGAACGGGCCCAGCCATAAGTGTTGGAATTTTTTGTGCTTACCTTTCGGCTCACTCAGCTTATCCCATTTCAAGACCATTTCTCCTACTTCGTAATCCTTATCTCTTTCCAGACTATGATCAAACCATCTCTCACAATAATTTGGTGATTTCTAAATTTATTTCTTGCTTTATCTCTCAATTACTCTAACCTCACCAGTTGGTTGATCCTTTTTTGAAGTAAGGCTGAAGGGGTCCCTCTCAAAGCTTGAGAGAGCTGTAAGGAGGGAAGGGTAATGTTAGGAGGTAAGATGGATTTCTTCTTGTAGATGAGGAAGTATGGGGAGTTTCCTAATGCTACTTTTGGGGTGACCCTATTGGCCCGAAGGGTGTTTGTTAGAGTGTTGTGCCAGTTCCTCTGGTTGTCAGCGATAGATTTACAGATTATGTGGATGAGGTTTTTATTTGAGGACTCTGCAACTCCATTTCCCCAAGGGCAATAGTTTGATGCATACCTTATGCGAATTGATTTATCGATAGTGAATTCAGTCAATTTTAGTGATGAAAAGTAAGAAGCATTATCAAATATGAGAGCGGCAGGGATGCCAAACCTGTTGATAATAAATTTCTCAATAAAATATATTACCTCGTCTTCGTTAACCTTCCAAATCGATATGGATTTGGTCCATCTGGTGAAGTAATCGGTTGTCGTGAGTATATACTTATTCTTCTATGACGAGTTTGTATTGATCTCACCTATGACATCGAGGCCCCATTTTTGGAACGGGTGATAAATCATAATGGGCCTAAGGGGAATGGCTGGCTTTCTTTCTTGTGCTGTAGCAGTTTGACATACCTTGCATTTCCGAGCATAGGCATGCGAGTCTATGATCACTGTGGGCCAATAATATCTAGCTCTTAATATCTTGTGAGTAGTGGTTTCTCCTCCATAGTGACCACCTACTGGGTCGTCGTGCATTTCTTTCAAGACATGATCAACATCATCCTTTTCCAAACACCTTAGCCAAACTCCATCATAATTTTTCTTGTATAATGTGTCATTGGCCAAGTGATACTGATTAGAGTTCATTGTCAGCACTCTCCTTCGTGATGCATCCATGTGCTCAGGACATGATCCTCGTGTTAAATAAAATTGTATGTCGTAATACCATGGCTCGGGGTCCAAAGGGATTTCCGACGTTTCACACTCACACATCAGCTTCTCATTAATCCATAGGGGCTCCCCCCTGAAATCTACTTGTGCATTTTGTATGCTCTATGCTTCTGGTTCTTTAGAAACACCTTATTTATCTGTGAAGGCTTCTTCTATGAGCTCACACAATCCCTGCCCTTGAACTATCTTCGTCGGCTTAATCTCGAGGTCGTATTCTTGAAGGGTGGTTATCCAATCCCATCTTCGTTTACCCATTTGTTTTTGCATGAAGAGGGCCCTTACAGCATGGTGGGGAACGATTACTTTAGTCCTAGCCTTTAATAAATAAGGGCGAAATTTTTTTACGGATTTAAAAATCGGAAAACCTTATTTCTCCACATTTGGGTAGTTTAGTTCTGCTCCTTGGACATTAGAGCTCATATAAGAAATAGGGACTTCATTGCCATCATCATTCTTTTGGGCGATGATTGCGGCATATGAAACATCATAAGTGAAAGTGTACAAGAGGAATTCCTTTTCGAAATTGGGGTTGACCAATGAAAGAGCTCTTGTGATGGCCTCCTTAATTCGCTGAAACAATTTCTTAGCTTCATCACTCCACCTATACACAATGTATTTCGTCATCATTAGCTGCATGGGATGCACTATTTGTGCGAAACCTAAAATGCATTTCTTAATGAAATCAATTTTCCCAAAGAAAGATTGCATTGCCTTTTTATTTTCAAGGGGTTGTATTCTCATGATGGTCTCTATTCTTTCAGGATCAATAACAATCCCTTCTTTAGAGAGGATATGACCTAGTAGTTTCCCTTCTATAACTGCGAATATGCTCTTCTTGGGATTCAATGATATTCTATATCCTCGACATCTTTCAAAGATCTGTTTCAGGTGATAAATATGATCCCTTTTGCGATACAAATACACAGTAATGTCATCCATGTACACTACTACTGATCTATTAATCAACCCTTGGAAAGCTAAGTCCATAGCTCTCTGAAATGTGGCGCCCACATAAATAAGTCCAAACGGCATTTTATGGTATGTGTAAGTGTCCCATTTAGTGTTGAATGTTGTCTGACGCTGATCTTCATTTGATACAAACACTTGATTATATCCTGAAAAACCATCCAATAGGGACAACATTTCAGACCCGGAAACGCACTGAAGAATGTGCTCCATAGAAGGGACTGGATAGTTATCTTTCTGTGATGCTTTCTTCAGGACTCTAAAATTGATACATAACCTGATGTCTCCATTTTTATTTCTTACTAGCACGAGATTGGCTACCCAGTGGGTGTGCCTGACTGGAAAAATGATTTTGGCTTCCAGCATTTTGTTTAATTCTTTCTTCACCAAAGATTCCAGGCTTGGATGCATCTTGCGAAGCTTTTGTTGGTATGGCGTAACATCCTTCTCAAATGGAATCACATGTTGCATAATGCTGGTATCAAAGGTTTTTAAGTCACCATATGTCCATGCAAAGATGTCCTTGTACTCTTTAAACAACTTAACAAATGCAGCCTTTTCTTGTCGAGAGAATCCCAATCCCAAATTAACAATTTTTGGGTCTTCTTTGGTTCCAAGGTTTACTAATTCATACTTCATGGATGGGCTATGTGTTTTGCAGTTAGTTGGATTCTTAAATTTATCTTCCAGGTCATACAAGTGCTCCATCTTGACAAATGACTTGGGAATTATATTGGATTGATCTTTTTCCTCATCTTCCCTCTCATTCATAAGTCAGTCATTCAATGAGTGCATTTTTGAATGTCTTCTCATAGTGCAGGAACTCAAGGATTTTCTCGTCATCTTCAAATACCTTCCAATTTGAGATGTTATCAGGTACGGATGGTCTGAAAATTAATTCAAAATAATATTTATTCTTGTTTAATCTAAGGTCAGGAAAAAGTTTTGAAGCCATACCAACCATCAGATCGGCATCTTGGTTTTGCCCTCGAGGTATGTATGTTATATTAAAAGAATCAAAATTTTCAATTAAGCTCCATACCTCATGTTGGTATCTTACCAGGTGTGGTGAATTGCAGTGTATCCTTTTCCTTACCTAGTCCACAATTATCTGTGAATCACCAAAAGCTTTAAGATTTTTTACCTTCATATCAATGGCTCTCTTCAGGCCCATCAGCAAGCCTTCATATTCTACCATGTTCTTGGTGCACGCGAACTCCAGCTGGCTGGCCATTAGATGTTGGTTCCCTTGTGGGTCAGTGAGAATTCTCCCAGTGCCTACACCTTCAAGGTAGTTAGAGCCATCAAAATAGAGTGTCCAAAATATAGAATCTAATGTTACATCAATTGAACTAATTTCTATGAAATTAGTCCTATCATCTATTATAATACAAGATAATTCATCAGTTGGATTGCACGAGAGAGCTTCCAATTGTGTGTTTATTGCAGTTTCTTCAATTGTCTTTGCATGGAATTCTCTAAAATAGGTTTATGTGGCACAAACATCGAAACTATAATTCCCAAGGATAGAGTAGGTAAACATTACAGGTTCATTGGGGTCGCTTAGTTCCATCACCACATACTTCATGTATCTTTGTCGATCAACTCTCAGCATATCACCTTTTCCCTTCTGAGGTAGCAAGAGATGGGACCAATCAGTTTAGCAATATCCATTTAGTTTTGCTGACCAGTCCCTACTAAGCTGCATTCCATAAGCCTTAGGTATGTCAACTACTACTATGTCAATGACTTGTGTGTACTGTTGTTTAGAATCCATCTGAATCAGCACATCTTTCAATTCTCCAATTACTTTTACATTCATTCTGTCCAGCTGCATAATTCGAGTTCCAGTTTTCTCAGGCATTGCATGAAGTCTTTTAACAATAGCATAAGGCATAATAGTGGACGAGGCACCTGAATATACCAGGCAATTGTATACATTCATGTTGAAGGTTTCAAATGTGATAATGAAAGGTGGAGTCACGAATTTTGATTTCCTTCCTATCATGGCTACATCGACATCTTAGGGTGTTCAATTTATTTTTTATAGAGTGGCTTCCATGGCTGGTGGCATTTGGGACGTACTGGAGGTACTAATGGGTCTGAAAACCGAAGTTTTGGTTTGACTACTTGGATTGGTGGGATATTTTCAATTCCATTAATTCATAACTTTCAAAAGCAGATCCCTTTGCTACATTAACTTTAACAAATCGAAGTATGTGATATTAGCTGAAGATTTCTTAGGATCATCCACAATGTTGTAATCAATGTTATATATAGGGTAGGGCAAAGTAAACATACCTGTTTTTCCATTCTTATGTGGGAGTTTACCATTTTGAGTCGCCTTTGTTGCGTTTTGAGATGTATTATCTTTCTGTGGATAGTTCACAACTGGAGTACTCTTGGAATCACCACTAGGTCTACCCTTCTCAACGGGAACTCTAGGAGCATATGCCTTCAAAAGGTGAACATCTTTCTTTGTCTGGTCTATAGGCTTCATCACACCCGCAAGTGGCCCTTTACTTCATGTGTGGATCTCATTAGTGTGGATTTCTGCCATACTATCTCCTTCGTCATCATCGTTCTCATTTGTATAGAAACCCCATAGTACATTGATTTTAGATTCTTTATCCAAGGGCTCTTCTACTTGGTATTCTTCCTCATTTTCCTATTCTGGCTCTAGATCCAGTATACGTTCTTTGTTGTTAAGGAGCGATCTGATAAGAGCCAACTCTTCCATATTTAAATTCCCTTCATTGGGTGGAGCAGGCAATGCAATTTGACCATGACCACCTTTTGTCTTTTTATGATAGAAATGTTTGAAAGATTTTATGTTGTTATAATCTCCTCCATTCCCACTTGTACTCTCTCCAAAATTCCCTTTCATATCGATGACTGTGTTTGTCAATTTCTTAACGATCCGATGCAAACCTTCCACATATGTGGTGTCCCTTTTTTTGACCTTGGCCACTTTGTTATCACTCCCATTATTCTTCTTGGATGACTAAGAGGCTTTCTTTCCTTTGGTCGTATGATGATATGTTGTGAGAATGATCATTTCATTCTTGACTTTTATTGCTTCATCGATAGCACCTTGTAAGGTTTATACATTACTTCTCTTGATCCACATCACAGTATGGACAGGGAGAGCAGTGATATAGAATTCCCTGAGCACCTCATCAGTAGGTTTAGCATTAGCTAGGATTCTGTTGAAAAAAGTGTTGAACTAGATGTTAAAATCCTTGAACTTTTCTTTGTCTTCCATTTTAAAATGGGATAGTTCTAAAACTAAAGCCGTCGGTGTTTTTTCATTGCCAAACTTGTCAAAAAAGGCTTGTTGAAAGGTAGCCCATGAGGTGATCGATCCTATTCTCAAGATAAAGTACCATGTGGAAGTTGTGCCAATCAGAGTTAAAGGGGACAAGCGACATACCAAATCCTCATTGGCTACCCCCAACGTGCACACGGCTAGGAAGAAAGAGTGAATATGGTTATCAGTAGTGTCTCCCCACTTAGGGTCAAATTTAGGCAATACTCTTTCTGCGTTCTTGGGTAAGGCATGCTGCTGCCCATGTACTACTGCGGCATCCTATGCAAGCTAGGGAGGGAGTGCTCCCGGAGGAGGTGGGGGTTTATTCCCTCGCGGAGGAGGTGGTAGAGGCGGATTCCCATCCAGAGGGGGCAGTAGAGGTAGATTCCCACCTGGAGGGGGAACGTTAGTCATATTATGGATAGGGAGGTTCTGGTTGAATGTTTCCTCTCGGCGTTATTTGTTAAGATTTCCCAAATCGGTCCAGGAATTACCTTAGGAGACTGGATCGTCAAGAATTTCTTCCCAAGGAGTGTTGATACTTTGCAAGGACTCTAGCACAATATCTTCAATAGAAGGGGCTACATATGTCTCTTCATTTATGGGATCGATCCTTGGCTTTCTTTTAGTTGTCAGAGGTAAAGCGTGAAAGATGGGGAGCAGAGAGAGAACGAGTGTAAGCCTGAGTAAGTACTCAGACTAGTTTTTCTTGAGTGACAGGATACTCCCACACTCTCTTTTCTTTGGGTGATTGAAAGACAGGACTTAGAGGGATCTCTGCTACTCTGAAATGAGGCTCTTCCAAATGAGAGGAATGATCTTTCTAACCTTTACGATCCATATATCAATATTTTTGAATCCATGCACAACATTTATAGATGAAATCATAAAAATCTATGGACAGTGGTTCAGGTCCTCCTTCTAGCGCCAATTTGTTGACATCGCAAATTTTTGCTATGCCAACAATAGGAACTAACCTGATCGCAAGCCCCAATTAGATGTACTTTCATTTGGAAAAGCTAGTTCCAATGGGTTTTAAAGTATCCCATAAACTGTTATAGGTGTTGAAAGATTGCTCCCCAAAGGAAGACTTTAATTAAATCAACAAAAGAAACAACTAACCTATATATATTAAGTCCTATCTATATTAATTCTACCTACTTATACCAATCTTAACTATTCTAATCTATCCTGCAGGAGCATAATAAAATAGATTAAACACCATATATAGATTCCAAGTCCAAATCAATCAATTACTGAGTTCATAGATGGACAAGATTGGATTAAAGCTTAATTGCAATCTAATTATTCATACAAAATGCACATTATTGTTCCTACAAATAAACTTGCAACTAATGTTTAATATAGTTTGAATCGGGGACCTCTCATGAGTTAGCCATGATGAAGAATTACATTCAAATAACCAAGACTAGTCATAAGATGTATCATTATCAATATGCACAAACAAATCACATTTATATTTATGCCAGCAACAACACCGTGATTCTAAACACATGAAAGAAGAGGAAAATAAATCTGAAAAAAAGGCTCCTTCTTGACCCAAACAGTCTGCTTTATTAACACAATAAATCAAAAGTTGTTCTACCCCAAAAAAAAAAGTCCTTTTCCTCTATCCAGAGGTGATAGTTATGGAGAAAGAGAACTGACCGTTGATATCTCCCGACCTTGGGCCTTCCCTCCTCCTTTCCATATTCAAATTAAAATATACAAAATCTAACGGTTGATGAAACAACGAACACATTGAAGCCATTGCTACTGGAGTGTTCTTTATCCTGAAGAAAATGTTGTGTGTGGAGCATGATTGTTCAGAGGTCTTTGTTTCAGCCGGACGTATACCCCAGGAATTTTGTACACCCCTCTGCGCAGGGGGGTGCAGGGGGGACTTGTGCCCCCCCGCGGGGGTCCGATTTTTTGCCCTAGAAGGAAACCCCTCTCTTTGTATGAGGGTATTGTATTTGAGGCTATGATAGATGTGTATTCTAGGTGTGTGTGAGCGGAGAAACAGAGAGGTGAGAGTGTGAGAGAAAATAGAGGATATTACATCGGATTTGTTGTAGGTTGTGTCTCTTCATTTTGCTGGATAATAGAAAGGAAGGACTGGGTGTTCGGTGTGGACGTAGCCCAAACTGGGTGAACCTCATATATCTGTGTCTCTCTTGTTTTATGCATTTTCTATGTTTACATTTCTGCAATATTTTATGTGTTCCATTGCTCCATAATATATAATTTTCTAACAACTGGTATCAAAGCCGAAGGTCTATTTGGTTGATAAACTCGCAGGAAAGAAGGGTTCCCTATTCGAGTGGGAGCAATGGCGGAAGATGGTAAGTTTACGGTTGAGAAATTTAATGGCCAAAACTTCTCATTGTGGAAGACGCAGATGGAAGATTATCTGTATTAGAAAGATCTATACCTACCATTGGGCGGAAAAGCAAAGAAGCCGACAGATATGGAAGATGAAGAATGGAACCTTCTCGATAGAAAGGAACTTGGAACAATACGGTTGTGCCTTGCAGTGTTGGTCGCCTTCAACATTTCGAAGGAAACAATGACAGAGGGTTTGATTAAGGCATTGGAGAAACTATATGAAAAACCCTCGGCCTCAAACAAGGTATTTCTTATGAAACAGTTATTTAATATGAAGATGTCGAAAGGTGGATATGTTGTAGATCATTTAAATGATTTTAATACTGTTACAAGTTAGTTATGTTCTGTAGAGGTAAACTTTGATGATGAAGTTAGAGCTCTACTATTCTTGTGCTCATTGCCAGAAAGTTGGAATGGTTTAGTAATGGCCATTAGTAACTCTATGTCTGGATCTAGTACTTTAAAGTTTGATGATGTTCTATCCTTAGCGAGGAAATGCGATGGAAAAGCTCCAGTGAGACATCGGGAAATGCTTTGAGTGCAGAGTCTAGGGGAAGAAAAATGGAAAGAGGAAAGAGCTCAGGATATCGCAATAAATCAAGGAAAGGCAGATCCAAGTCCAAATCGGGGATAGTGTACTGGAAATGCGGAAAGAAAGGACACATAAAGAAAGACTGTAGATCTCGGAAGGGAAAAGAAGGAGATTCACAGAAAGAAAACAATCATAAAGCAAATGTGACAAGTGAGGTGTTACAAGATGCTTTGATCCTTTCTTTCGAAAATATTACTGATTCCTGGGTGGTAGATTCAGGGGCCTCATTCCATGCCAACCTGATAAGAAATACTTTCATGACTATGTTCAAGGAGATTTTGGACAAGTTCGTTTGGGTGATGATAAACCCTGTA
>APFE031264750.1:0-24837 GCA_000404065.3 Pinus taeda | reverse complement strand
AGATTGGGTAGTGGAGAGTTGTCCAGCAGAGTTTGATCCTGATGAGGATCTTGATTTAGATTTAGATTTGGAGACATCAGTTGAAGTTGAACATTCTCTTCAACTTCAGCCTGTTCAGTTGAATGTAGATCCACCAGCCTCAGTCTCACAGCTAGCAAGGACTCCAGTTGTAGGTGCTTCCTCTGCTCAGCCTGAGCCACGACAGAAGCGCAGCCGCATAGCTACTCTATCTCAGCGTGCATCTACTGTAGTTGCACAGCCTGCTAGTGGTACCACTTCTACAGTTACAGTTGGAGATGATGATGATGAGGAGGAGCCATGGGCAGGGGGCTCTGACTTTGATGATGATGATGATCCAGAGATTGATCGACATGATCTTGGCTCCTCTGGCAGTAGCTACTAGCCAGTAGTACTTTTGTTGTAGATTGTAGTCTTGTAGAGGCCATTTCTAGCCTCCTTGGTTATGTGTTTTTTGTTTTGAGTCTTTGATCATGTATGACAGTTGACTATGTGTTGCCATTGGGTACCGTTTTGATATAATGGATTGGTTCATGAGCCTACTTTGATCATATGTTGTCTTCCATCTATATTATAATGTTGTGTGTTTGGAAACATGAATGAAAATCTTTAAAATTATGTTTAAAATCTTCAAAAAATTATGTTTTTTTATCAAAAAACTAAATATTTAATGTATTTTTTACAACGACCGAGTCATTGAAAACGAGCCGGCTGAGTCATTACCGTTTCGGAGTCGGAGTCGGAGTCATTGCTCGGCCGAGTCGGAGTCGGAGTCAGAGTCTTAAAACATTGCAAATGAGGATGGAGGTCTCTCTTATTTATATGAATCCATGTAGGTGAAAAGACATGTCTCTTGGGCTTCATGAGCCTACATGATGGTGTAGTCGACCTTGACAATTTGCACATGTGTGGGCTTTACTTCAAAAACACGTTTCTCCTTGTTTGATTTGAGTGATCTTTACGTCAATTTTGGTCCTCACGAAAAGATGAATTCAATGCAATAATTATCTCCACGAAATGTGCTATCCAAAGTGGAATTTGACCCTAGTTGCACACTTTAACACTCCCTCTCAACTAGAGAGAATTCCACCTGCCAATATCTGACCATCGATCATCATCCATCGTGTCATCATGAAGCATCTCTGCATCTCATCTCATCTCATCTCTGCTAAAGATTGATATAGATAATAAGAAGAATTGATCGAGAGTGAGTCACAAGACATTGCTACCCTCCACTGACGAAAGTCAGTCCACATAACCAAGGGTAGAACCCCAATCAGACTTGATCTTGAATGATCAAGTTGTTGAACATCGTGCATCCTAGACATAGGGAGTACAGCAATATAAGATGCATCCATCTGTAGCACTATGGTCCCTATCCACTTTTCCCAACTCATTGGCCAAATGAGAGGTACTTCCCAAGAGTCCCAAACTACAAGGGTAGGATGTATGTTAGGGCATCTGTAGGAGAAGGTGAACCACTCATCCTGCTCATATGCCATAGGAGAAGGTGAACCATTCATTTGATGCATATGTCATCAACTATAGGGGAAGGTGAACCACTCACCCTGTACACAGTGTAGTATAGGGGAAGGTAAAGCACTCATCCTATGGTCGCACATGGCTCCAAGAAGTACCCCAGGCCCCCAGGAGCTCCCAGAGCTCAATGTCCAACTCAAGCAGGACCCTCATGGGAGGGTCCTTCCACAATTCCAAGTCTCTTTCGGAAGGCTAAGAATTTGACCTTCCCTAAGGGCTTTATGAGGATGTACGCAACCTGTTCATCCAACCTGATGTGTTGGAGCCTTATTGCTCCTCGTTGTACAATATCTCAAATAAAGTAGTACCTAATATCAATATGCTTGGAGCAGTCGTCGAACACAAGATTCTCTAAAAGGCGAATCCCACTTTGATTGTTGTAGTAGACCAAGGTGGTATCTAGCACGTATTCAAACAACTCACTGAAAAGCTTCCTCAAAAGCTTCCTCAAAAGGCCATACTAGATGCAATATATTCGGCCTCGGCAGTGCTTAGAGCAACCGTTTTTTTGCTCCCTGTTCACCCAAGAAACTGAAGCAGATCCCAAAGAGAAGCAACATCTAGACGTGCTCTTTCTATCCACCACATTGTCAAACCAGTCAGCATCAAAATATCCAAGTAGCCTCAAATTCTTGGCAGTGTATTGAAGTCCATAATTGATAGTGCCACGAAGATATCTTAAGAGATTCTTTGTAGCAACCCAATGTATGTGATGAGGCTCAACCATAAATTGACTCAAAGTATTTACAGCGAAGCATATGTCCGGTCGGGAGTTTACCAACAACATCGGGGCCCCCACAAGTTGTCTATATTCATAAGGGTTTGCCAATTCGAGCCCAACAGCACTGCTACATAGCTTCTTGAAGTTTAATTCTGTTAGAGTAGACACGGACTTGCATTCCACCATCCCACATCTTTCTAACAGCTTCACAATGTATTTCGCTTGAGAAAGGAAAATCTCGCCTCGCTTTTGCCAGACCTCCAGGCCTAAGAAGCAATGCATCAGTCCTAGGTCCTTCATCTCGAACTCGGAAGTCAACTCCCTCTTGCATTAATAAATGAGAGGGTTTGCACCTGTTAGAAAGAGATCATCAACATAAAGGACCAAAATAAGAGGCACGTCCTTTTCAACCTTGAAATATAGAGTTGGATCAACATCACTTCTAGTAAATCCCAACTTCACGAGATAATTGTCAATCCTCTTGTACCAAGCCCTAGGGGCTTGCTCCAACCCATAGAGAGCTTTCTTTAGCCGGCAGACATGTATCCTTCTATCTTGTACTTCTAACCCCTAAGGTTGTTCCAAGTAGACTTCCTCCTTATTGAGCCGTGCAAGAAAGTAGTCTTAATGTCCATTTGATGTAGGCTCCATCCTTAATTTGTAGCGAGAGAAATAAAAGATCGGATAGTGGTATAATGAGCAATCAGTGCAAATATTTGATCATAATCCACTCCTTACTTTTGAGAGAAACCACGAGCTACGAACCTGGCCTTATATTTTCAGCACTTCCATCAGCTCCATGTTTTATCTTGTAAAGCCATTTTGAGGTGACCATAGACATGTCCTTAGGTCTAGGCACCATGTCCCAAACATCATTCTTCATGATTGACTCATACTCCTCACTCATCACATCTTTCCATACTTGGTGCTTTACAGCGTCTTCGAATGTGGAAGGTTCAGCTTGAACAATGGTACTCATGGCAACCAAGTACCCTTGATACCTATTAGGCCTTTTACTTTCACGAAATGTCCCTCTTGGAGCAGCATGTTTTTCAACATCTTCGAGAGTTCCTTTGAGCCATAGCGGTATTTTCCAATGTTGCAATTATCGTTATCGGGATATTATCGACGAGGGGAAAAATCGGAAAAAAAAAATAAAAAAATAAAAAAATTGTAAAAATCAAGAAATAATCGGGAAAAAATCATAAAATACAAAAATATTCATTTTTTTCAAATTTTTTAATATCTAAAGCATCTACAACATAAATAAATACATTGACACAAATATTGTAAAAGAACTAATATATAAGATGTGTAATATCATTTCTAGTGTTATATCACACATAATAGTGAATCATGTCCTGAATAGTAAGTCTTGACTCCTAAGTCCCAACTCGGCCTCAAAATATCAACAAAAAATATAATAATGTATCTCATATCATGAGTCATAATGTCATATACAATGAAATGAACCAAATAACTAAAGTCTAATACTACTGAATTTCCTCTGCCCCTCTAGATGTAGATGCCAATGGAATTGGCAGTGGACTCTGTTGTGCTCTAGAAGCTGAAGAACTAGGAGCTACAAGAGGTAGACCACGTCCTCTACTGGTGACAGGGGTAGCCTGGGTAGGTTGTGTCACCTCCTCCTATTGCTCCTCCTCGTAAAAAAATCGAGAAAGGAAAAATAAAGAATCAAAAAATAATAACAATAATAAAATTAAATAAAAAATAAAAAACATTCCAAGATTTTTTCCTAAAAAATCACACATTTTTTCAAGTCATCGTGATTTTTTTTGCGATTTTTTGTGAAAAAACAAAACAAACCAATATTAAAATAATATAATTAATTAATATTAATTAAACAAAATATATATATATATATATATATATATATATATCTATATTAATATATAATATATTAGCATAAAAATCAAGCGATAATATCACCAAACTCAAAAAATCGCAATTTTCCAATATTATCGCGATAATATCGCAATTTTCGCAACATTGGTAATTTCCTTAAGGTATAGGGGTCACCAAGAAGTGGATCAATAAGATCCAGCTGCCCATCAACATCATGTTGATTTGGGGTAGCATTGGATGTGCTCTAGCCACGAAATTTGGTGGAGAGGTTGGGGCACATGAGACCTCCAATACCCAGAAAGGGTTCGGGCAGATTCTGAACAGATCAGGAGATATTAAAATAATTAATATTTTTAATGGAGTCCCTAAGTCTAAAGTCCTTAAGTCTAAACTTAGGGAAAATAAAATATTAATGTGTATTAATATGAATCTATGTTAGAATGGTCCAAAAGACATGGATCAAGCTAGATCTAATCTTAGTCGTTGTTAGGGACTTAATCTCCGCCATTGATTTGTCAACAGAAAAAGTATAAGAGGAGGCTTAAGGGGTACTTGGAGAACACACTGAGGGAGACCAGTGAGTTCAATTTCTGGAGCGGGGTTTGCTGAGAAATTGAACCAGTGGTCTGGAGAGCAGTCAAGAGGTAGCAAGTACAAAACAGAGAGACGAGAAATCAGCACAGAAGAGGCAGACGCAAAGCCAGAGGAAGCCACGCAGAGCCAGCAGAGACTACGCAGAGCCAAAAGGGCCTGCGTCATCCACACAGAGGTTGCAAGAGTGACGTAGAAGCCCAGAGAGGCTGTGCAAAGCCTCAGTGGGCTAACACAAAGGGTTTCAGGCTGACGCAGAGGGTTCCAAGCTGTAGCAGAGGTCAGTAGGGCCTACACTGGATTTAGGAAAGTGTTGGAAGTTTGTCTATCTATGGGTAAGCCAGTTTGGCACCCCTGTTGTACAAGAAAATTGCTGAATAATAAAATCCTCCCTTGCTGCACCAGTTTTCCCACATTGGGTTTTTCCGGGGACATTAGTCCAAAATAACTATGTCAACGTGTGCATATTTTGTCCCTGTATTACGATGTGATATCTACAGCAGTATTTATTTTAATGTTTGTTGAAGTAATTTCATGAATAACTTATGATGAAATACGTAGGAAAAGTAAATCAGTTGCTGCAGTGGTAGAATTTCCACACATCGAGCATAGGCTCATCCATCGGAGGTTCCTTTTGTTTTTTGGCAGCATCATCATCGTCATTTCTTGAGATGGGGAGATCAATGACTTTCCCAAGGGCAATGTTTTCATCAAAGGTAACATCTCGGCTTACTTCCACATCTCTTTGACCAGGTACATAGATTCTATATGCCTTTGAATTTTCACTGTAGCCGACGAATATACCTTTCTTCCCGAAAGCTTCCAACTTATTCCTCTTCTCTTTAGGCACATGAAAGTATATCGAACAACTAATAATTATAAAATGAGAAACATCAAGTTTCTTACCAGTGAAGACTTCCTCGCGTGTCTTGAAATCCAAGGCTTGATGCGAGCTCCTATTTTGAACATATAAGGCAGTATTGGCAGCTTCTTCCCATAGGAACTTTGGTAGACCTTGATCATAGATCATGGCATGGATGGCTTCCATGATTGTTCAATTCTTCCTTTCAACAACTCCATTCTGCTCAAGAGTATATGGAACAATTGTCTCCCTCTTAATGCCAGCCTCTCTACAAAAGTCATTGAATTCATTGGATTCGTATTCGGTTCCATTGTCAGTCCTCAACGTCTTACTCTTCTTCCCTGTTTGATTCTCCACCAATGCTTTGAAAAAATGAAACCATTTGAACACTTCATCCTTCCTCTTCAAGAAAATTGAAATACATCCATGTTTTGCGTGAGAAGTCATCCACAAATATTGCATAATATGTGTATCCTCCCAATGAGGTTCGGCATCCCTGTGACCATCTTCCTTACCCCAGGTAAGGTTTTGTAATGTAAGCGGGCAAATCTCCAGTGCCATAGCTCACATTGAAGAGAAGTATCACTTGCCAAAGTTTCAAAACGACTTCCACCGACTTGATAGAGACCATCAACCCTAAATCCAAGGCTATATGCATCTTTAGAGTTTCTATGCCAAATACGTACCTTTCCATCAATGAATGCTATCTTGAAGCCTTTGTCTTCCATCACATAAATAAATACCAAGTTCTTCAAATCAGACACATACAACCCTTCTTGTAGATGAATGGTTTGCCCATGATTCAGGTGAAGAGTGGTAGTTCCTATCCCTTTCACGGGGTAAGTGGCATTATTTCCAAGTATAATCTTTAGATTAGTTTTCTTCTCAACTAAATTTGAGAGGGCATCCTTGTATCGAGTGAAGTGCCTTGAAGCTCCACTATCAATCAACCAATGATCTAAAGTATTCGGAGGAGAGGCAGTAGATAAAGCAAAAATAAGATAGAACTCATCTTTTTTTTCTACAACATTCCTTTCACATGGCATTTCTTGTCCTTTTGGGACATCGACCATTTCCATTTCGATCAGCTGGAGCATTCCTCTTTCCTTTGTTGTTGAACCTGTTGTTCCTTTGATTGCCATTGTTCTTATAGTTGTTGTTGTTGTTGTTGTTATTATCATCCCTTGGAGGATTCTTCTTGTGAGGGCATTCATTAGCATAGTGGTCGAACCTGTTACAATTGTAGCATCTTCTTTTGCCTCTTCCTTTGAATCCCTACTTAGATCCTTGACCCTGTCTCCTTGGACCAGCATCATTCTTCCTCTTTGCATGGGCAGAGAAAGCAGTAGGTTCATTTCCATTGTAGGACTTATCTCTCTTCCATCATCCTTGTCTCCTCTTGAGTGCATCTAGCTAACAACTCATCAAAACCAGGTATCATGTCATTGTTGAGAATGGTGGTGACAAATACATCCCATGGTCTTGAAAGACCTCCAGGAGCAATGAGAGTGAGCTCCCTGTCGACAATAACTTCTCCAATAAAGAGCAGGTCATTCTTGATTTGAGTTACTCTCATGAAGTAGGATTGAATAGACTCGCCCTTATCCATCTCGATATCCTTTTTGAGGAAGAGGATTTGATTTGCATTGTTCACTTTGAACATCCCAACCAACATATCAAACATCTCCTTAGATGTTCCCAAATCAGAAATATAAGCAACCAAATGCTTTTGAATGGAGTCAATTATAATTCTCTTAGCTTTGATCTCACCTTTTATATACTTCATTTCAGCAGCAGCATGTGCATTTGAAGGAGGCTCCACCACTTTTCCCTGCACATAGTCCAATACTTCATGCTCCTCCAAAGTCAGGTCCAAAGTCATCTTCCATGCATTATAGTTAGATTTGTCATTGAGTTTATCCTCAAACTTAAGTAGAATGTAGTGGCCATGGAGACTTATCCAATAATCTGTCCAACGGATATCTTAGTGATTGCTTTTCTCTCTCTTGCTTGGGCTTGTCCTCACCTGGGCTCTCAAACAATGTTAATTTTTTATAACAATGATATGTTCTATGCTTGCAACAATTACTTCAATGTCCTTTTATTAGCCTAATGTTAATTTCACTTTAATTCTCCAATAGCAATTACATTAACAATAAAATGCAGAAGACAAGCCAAGGAAAAACCCCAAGATGGGGAAAACCCTTGATCAATTCTTCTTATTAATCTATTATCAAATGTCCAAAGAGAGAGAGAGCACAATAATACAAATTCAAAGTCAAAATTGACTTGCCAAATCACTATCCAAAACAGCCTTGTAAAATCTGCAATTTTGTCCTTGGTCAACTGCATTCAAATCAGCCCTAACTAGAAAGTCAACAGCAGTCAAAGTCTGGTCAAATCATCTCTTCTTGAGCTCGGTAAAAGGCAGCCAAACTCGGCGTTCCTTGTTGTTCAACGTCAACCCAAACAGTCATCTAAACAGTAGTCAAACTTGGTCAACCCGAAATCAACACTGTGGTCAACGCAGGTCAAAGTGCTCAGAAAATCTCGATTTTTTTGAGCCAATGAATGCGGCTTGGTCAAACAAAAAATCTTCCACAAAAATCACAATCAAAGGAGGTCAAATACCCTTTGGTCGACGTTGGCCAAACACTACAACAGATCTAATATTCGTCCTCCCTTTTGGCACACGTGTGAGAAGAAGAGTTGCCTAATGAGGTGTATGAACCAATCAGATGAGGAGAGAAAAGAATGTGTTGAGTTGATGAGGTGCCAAATGAGGATGGAGGTCTCTCTTATTTATATGAATCCATGTGGGTGAAAATACATGGCTCTTGGGCTTCATCAGCCTACATGATGGTGTAGCTGACCTTGACAATTTGCACGTGTGGGCTTTACTTCAAAAACACATTTCTCCTTGTCTGATTGGAGTGATCTTTAGGTCAATTTTGGTCCTCTCGAAAAGAGGAATTCAATCCAATAATTATCTCCATCAAATGAGTTGTCCAAAGTGGAATTTGACCTTGGTTGCACATTTTAACACAAGTCTAAGCATATAGACATCAGGGATTGTGTACAGTGTCGGATAGTTCAGCTACAGTATATATGTAGAGATCGGAAGTAGCAAAAATTTTGACAAAGCCTTTGGGGAAGGTGAGATTCATCCTTTTCAGAGACAAGATGGGTGTTGTGCAGAACACCTTCCTCGCTAAGAGGGAGTGTTAGTTTGTGTAGCTCAAAGAGGTGTTCTAGTCTCAAGTGGTGTCAATGGGGCTAGGAACACAGTTGGATTAATTTTCTCCAAGCCCAGCTTATTTTATAAAGGGAAAATGTCTTAATTAAATTTATTAACCAGTTTTAATGATTTTCCTAAGTCTAACAAAGGGAAATGGGTTAATTAATCAATATTAATTGAGACTAGTCGATTTCTCTCTAGTGACTTCTAGAAAAGTGATTTGATGGGGTCAAGATGACCTTAGCCATCGATTGACACTAAATCGTGGCCATTAACTCGTCAATGAGAGATTATACGAGGAAATAGATGGGGCTCTTGGAGAGACAATTCGAGTGAGCAATGGGATGCACAGCAATAACGTGGGAAAACTCTAGCAGAGGTTTCAATAGTGATTTTGATCGATTTGCCGGAGAGAATTTCTTCATAATGATTTCCAGTTTTTTAGTGATAAAGGGGGATCGAGTTATTCTACAGAGGCCAAATTTCTCCAAGTGGTGCGAATTGACAGAAGGAGGTTGATTTGCCAAAGGGAGAGAAAATTTGCCAGGAGGTCGAATTGCAGGAGGAAAAGACAAGTTTTCCAAAGAGATCCATTTTCCAATGGAATCTGAATTATTTTTGCCAGGTTTGGGAGTTGCCAGTTATTCTCTAGGTTGCACATGTGGGTTTGATTCTGGGCCATACAGGAGGGTCGAATAGCTTCCAGGAGGTCGAAGTTGTTTGCAAAAATGAAGGAAATAATTTTTCGATGCTTTCCAAATTTACAACAAGTAGTTTATGTATTATTTCAATGACAAATTTGTTGAGTATTAATAAAACCCTCATCTACAGAACTAGTTTTCTCCACCTTGGGGGTTTTCTACGGATAATTTGTCCAAAACTATTGGTGTCCATTTTATGTGTGATGTTTTCTCAATTCCTGTGGTTTATTAATTGGCGAAATTTGCAATTGTGTATTTATTCAATATTTGCAATAAATAATTTATTGGGACAAATATCTAAGAGAGAGGTGAATAATTACGAGATTAACTACAATAGAATTTTAAAAAGAAGTTGGAGAGAAATGTTTGTATCTTTTCCCAAAGGTATACAAACTTGCACTTTT
This sequence comes from Pinus taeda, assembly GCA_000404065.3. Classification (NCBI taxonomy): domain Eukaryota; kingdom Viridiplantae; phylum Streptophyta; class Pinopsida; order Pinales; family Pinaceae; genus Pinus; species Pinus taeda. Next base: position 14,897 of record APFE031264750.1, on the reverse strand, counting down.
GATTAAGAGGTAGTGCACATCTTATGAAGCTCATTGTTCACCCTATGGAGCTCATTGTGATAAACAGATACTAAATGGACCTCTGTGTAAAACTGTGTCTTTCAGCCTTAATATGTTCTCTAAAAGGAATCACACTTTAAACCTTCAAGGTTTCTTAATAGTTTATGACCACAGGTCTTTTTTGGACCTTTTCCGAATGAGATATTGTCAAATATGGAAAGTACTCTTTGCTTTTCTCCCAAGGGTCAAGTACAATTTAGAACTTCTTAAAATTTATGAAGTTCAAACTTTGCTTATCAAATCTAAACAGTTTAGCGCTTCTTATTTAAGAATGAATTTATGGTGAGTACCATATATTTGAGAAACAAAATAATACATGTAACAATAACACTTACAAGCTATGTCTAACAAATATTTTTTTTTTTCTATTTACGAGTATTCTTGCACCATATGCGTGTATAAACTCCGTGTTACAAGAAATGTCTGACCCCCCTTGCATTTCAACCCCTGAAACGCTAGGAACACACATTCCAAATGTGTGGGAAAAGTGGGGAAGCATTTCACCTGGACTTTCACAGTTTGGAAATGTGAGGGGAAAAAGGCATAAGGCATTTCAAGTGTGTTTTGCCTCAAAAGAACACATTTCAACTAAGTAAATGAACTCTGGGAATCACCCAAACAACTATTTTGAGTTTTGTAGCTCGAAAGGTACTTCTAGTCTTGTGTCTTGACTTGAAGGACCTTGATTTGCCTATTTAGGAACTTGCATGCGACATGCTGAGTGTGCAAGTGAGTTGCATGCATGTGAATGTGTTGCATGTGACATGCATGAGATGTGCATGTAAAACAAGCTAAATTTATGACTTGTGATTGAGTTAAAAGTAAATAAAGCTAAAGATAGGGAAGTTAACTAAAGTTAAGTCACTTATCTTCTGTTAACTTGACGATCTAAATTTGGCCATCAATATTAGCTTAGGAAAATTATAAATTGAGCCTAAGTGTTGAGGCCAAGACACAACAGTAACACAAGATCGAGAGAGGCTTCTCAACAAGCATTTGTTGGGTCCGAAAGAGTGCAAAGAGGCTAGTGATCAATTTTGTATTTTCTCAATTGGGCCATTATCTTGGGACGGGAGCCCAAGTAAGTTTTGGATTAATTTATTAATAAAGAATTGTTGATTGAGTAGAAATCTATTTACGTGTATGTGATTCAAATCGAGTATTTTTTCTTTCGCTAAATATTTTTGGCTAGGAACTTAGTTGTGTATTCGTTTAGTTAATAATTGTTGGGAACCAAATATCAGGTACTGGGTTCAAGAAATTCTAACATGGTATTAGAGCCCCAACTCTGAATCGATCTTGAATTACAGGTGTCGAGTTCGTGTCAAATCATCGAAGCCAAGTTGGCTGGGATCATATGAACAGTAAAAAAAATAAGGCGATGAGACTTTTTTTAGGTCAAGAATAGGTCAGACCAGTGCAGGGCTATAGTAGTCGTAGCACGCAAGTAAGTGAAGTTGATTGTCAAGGACTCTGTAGTCAACTAAGGACAGTCGCTAAGTGGCCAGCCATCAAACTACGAGTTGACAAGGTGACACTTGTCATTGGGGTTTGAGAAGACTACTAGGTTACATTACGAGGATAGGTTAGATGGGGCAGAAAATTTTAGGTCGTGGAAGGAGCGGATTGTTTTGTTCACTGAGGAGCGAGAATTGTGGGACATCATGGAGAAGGTCGTCCAAATTCCCACAAATCCTACTCAATTGATTGAGTTTAATAGAAGAAAGAGAAGGCCAAGAGAACAATCTTGGGCTCTGTTAACCACCACATGTGGGTGACCCCATAGGAGAACTTGTTCTCCTAGATTTGTCTTTAGCCAGCAACCAACAACCTCGACAACCACCAGTGTAGCCGATATTGTGCCAATTGATCTCTGCTCCCTAAGCTAGTCATATGCCCCTCACCCATCTGTCGAGAACGTATGTTTGAAGGTGGGTCATACAATTCTAAAGGTATGTCTTTCATTGTACAATCGAGTGCTTATGCTTGTTTTTCCTTGGGCAAACTTGGGTATGGATTATTCGGTGACTTGGAAGAAGGGTTTCGACTATAGTCTTGTTCCCTCACCTTAAATAGGGGGTTAATCCTCAACCCTAATCCCGTGGGATCTCCCCTATTGGCTTATACCTTCAGGATGGGCACTACTTGGAAAACCCCAATTCTGGTATCGCGGTCTCGTTTTCATGTTCCACATTTTTCACTCCGCTCTGCACATTACATTCCCTATTTCATCATCTTCCCTCTCTGGGTCCACAAGGCTCTAGTGTCCCCCTCCTCTTGTCCACATGTCTGGGTTGGACGTGGAATGATGCCTCGGAGGTTGATGCAAGTTAAAAAAAAAAAGATAAAAGCTTATCATGGCCACATACGAAAGGAAATAATACCACAAAATGCAAAAGATGGTCAGGACAATAAAAAATAACACGTGGGCAAAAGCCAAACATGAGCTCTACCCCTTATCATTACGAATGTCACCTCCATTCCTAGGGCCCCCTTTAGTGCCCCCTGCATCGTTAAGGAACCCATGCATGTCCCAACCCTTGGTGGGCGATAAACTGAGCCACCTTAAGGGAGTAATCATTGCCATATCATACACAGCATGCTCTCATCTCCTAGAGCCCAGAGCAGTATAATAAAAGAAAAATCAATAAAAGGTAAAAGGCAAATAAAGAAGGGTCTAAAAACAAAGGTTGGGCTAACTCATATACCACGATTGCTCCATCCTACAATCATACACCCAAATATTCCCACAGTTAATTTTGCAAGAAAATTTGTGCCCTAGTTGTGTCTTTGGAAACCTACCTCGTGCGGCTTGGATAAGGTGGTCTTATTGAGGGTCATTTGTACATAGTATTCAAAGAATTGATCATTCTAGACCCTTTTCCCTATCCAATATTGACCTAGTGAGCACATTAGAGGAGCTCCTCCCATGATTATTCATAAACCCTAGGTCTTCCATTGGCTCTTTCCAGGTGTCTCTATGTTGAGAAATCAATGTTCTTATAGATTAGGGTTGATTCCTCTTAGTTGATAATTATTTGTGAGTATTTGTTGGCTTTTATTACTTAAGTATATCTTCTTCATCAAGCAATTACCAAAACATAAAATACATGAAGATCACAGGAACACAAAGAACACAAGTTATAGGCTCCAAGCCAAGGAAAAACCCAGTAAACTCTTCTCTTCTTACAGAATCAGATCAAAGTGAGACATTTAAGACCTAAAGACCAAGACCAAGACCTCCTCAAGCCCCAAAGTCAGCCCTCCTTCAAAATCCTTCTCAAACATGTCAAAGCTCACAAAGTCAACATTGGTCAAACTTCAACAAATCTGGTCCAATTCAAAATTTAGGCCCTGCAACTCGAATCTATAGTTCGGACCTGCAATTCGTAGGAAAAAACTTAGAACTTTCGTATGTGTGGGCAAAAAAAAGGAATTTCAGCCTTTTCTCTCTCCTTGGACTTTTTGCTCTTCCTTGACTTTCGCTACAAATCTTCTTCTTCTAGCTTAGAGATCGAACTTGTGAGTGTGCAAATGAGGACGAAGTCTCTTCCTTTTATAGCCTTTCATGTGGTCGAATTAGGCCTCTTGAAGGACGACTTCTCTTGGCAAGGCTGACTTGGTCTTGGGGGTCAAAAAGACTCTTCTAATCTCAAAAATAATATTTTTCTTTTGAAACAAATTGTCCAAATAGGACTTTCACACATGACAAAATTTCTTCTTGACTCAAATAAACCCTAGAAGCATGAAGAACATGCTTGGCTAGAAAAATAATTATAATAATAATTTTTCTTATTCTTCTTTTCTTTTTTATGAAATATACACTAATACAAGTACAAAGATAATTATGAAGACCGAACCTAGTTACATTTTTTAACACTCCCTCTTAACTAGGGAGGTATTCATAATTCCAGAACAAGGTACAAGCATACTCAAATTGAAATGTTCTCATAAGAAGAGTCAGATTAATAAGCCATCATTAAACATCAACATCATAACTAGCATTGTCAAATTCTAAAATAGCAAGGCCTTGACTTGACAAACTCTAACTCTTCACAAGATTAGAGCACAATGTTGGGAGGCATACATATGGACACCAACACCACAGCCTCTTCAAGGCAAATACCCCATCTGGAGGTGCAAGGAGGTGCGTGTTGAACTTAGGCACATACCCCATCCGGATGTTCACCAAGTATGTCCTTCTAAGATTATTATTATCTTGAATTCCCAAGCCCCAAAGAATATTGGTCATCTTTGACTACTCCTATCTTGGATGCCCTACCACATCCTCAAAGAGTATTGGTCCAGGAGACTACTTCTATCTTGGATTCCCAATCCTCAAGAAGTATCGGTCCCAGATGCTTCTCCAATCCTTCATTCTCCCTCCCAATGCCTTCACTAGACTTGCAGTTGTAACTTGTTACTCCAGGCCTAGTACATGACACATGGAAAATATGGTGTAACTTTCATCAATCCCTCTCAACGAGGGAGGATATATCTACAAGCCCAAGCTTTTCTCTCAAATACTCAAGCTTCTTATTCAAAAGAGACTTCATCAATATATCAGCGACTTGTTCATCCGTGGAGATGTATTGTAGCTTCACGACCCCATCCAGAACTAAACTTCGAATATAGTGATAATTATTATTGATATGTTTTGTCCTAACATGAAAAACTAGGTCCTCAGTCAATCTTATACTACTCTGATTATCAAAACATATAATGGTAGGGTCCAACAATCCTTCAAACAAATCTGATAGCAACTTTCTAAGCCAAACAGCTTCTCTACCAGCTTCACTTGCTACAATATACTCGACTTCAGCACTACTCAATGTTGAGATGTGTAGCTTGGGAGGTACTCCAAACCCTAGGCTAAAGGGTTGTGGGGGATTTCGCACAAAAATCTTTTGTGGGCTTGAAACCCAAGCTTGGGGTTTTGTACCCATCGACGTTGGGGCCAAAACCTTGGACAAAATTTGACATGTGATGGACAGAGATGTTAGAGGATGCTGAGACGCACAGAATACAACGAAATCCGAGGTCTACAAGTGAAGATATTAATTTTTATATGTTATGGTGGGCAAAGAGGGACATGAAAGCGGGTCAACCTTGTGTTAGAGGTGCCCTTTGGAGGGTTGTTCGATCCTCTCATGAAACATATATAAATAGAATACCTTGTAAGACCTCATAGAAATATCCAAGCAAGCAAATCAAGAGTATACATTTGTTTATGGGTTGCAGATTGGAGGCAGATCCAAGCGAAGGAAAAGAGAGCTCGTATGGCATGTTTGTGATTGTTTGTTGGAGCTGAGTTAATCTGTAGCAGAGTCGAAGAATTGGGAGCAAGGTTGGGTTGTTTGGATGATGATTTCGGCTTGGTTTATCTCTGTTGAGGAGATCGCGAGGATTGGCAGCTAGGCCGCATGGATTAGAGGAATGTTTGATGTCCCTTTTGTGTGTATTGCAAGCCTGATTAGTTGCAGAAGGGCAGCCGCTTTGTTAAAAGGAATTTTGGGCAAGTTATGGTGACATTTATGTGTGAACAGAGCTCAGAAAAGGAAGTCGCAAGCTTGTATAGGCTGTTGGAGCAGGACCAAACCCTATACCTCAGGAAGAGAGGGGTCGTAGGGCTAGTTTGGGGGTGGTACTAGCTCAGAACAGTGAGCTTATAGGAGTAGTGACCATGTGGAGGGAACGTACAACTGAGATAAGGGTCTTGACACTTGGAGGAAGGGTTAGCCTGCACTGTTAGATGCCCTAACCAGCAGCAAAACCCTACAACAGTGTCACATCAGCCTAGAGGTATGTTTGATGACGTATTGAGATGATTTGCTTTGCTAGATGGATGTGGGTCCAAGTTGGACTAGTTGTGGAAAAATATTAGCAGCCAAGAGGAAAAGTATTCATAATGGTTGGATGCCCTAACCAAAGTGCAGATACTACAGCAAGGATTGGTCATTCATGGTATGTTGGAGGGCAGCGTGAGAGTGGACCAAACTGTGGACAGTGGATTGGGCATTTATGGTCTGTTGGAGGAGAGCGTGATAGTGCCCAAGTTGGAGTCTAGTGTGCACCATCTTGATGGACTAAGGTGGTTGCTAGAGTGGCAGAAGAAGAGCTCAAGGGTTTGATCAGCCATGAGTAGTTTGAGTAGACCAAGACTTGCCTTGTGGTGAAGGACATCTACAGCAAAAGATGGGCAATCCTCCTAGATCGTGTTCATTGTGGGAGAAGGACATCTTACAGTGATAAGTGACAGCCCTCTGAGCCCTATGTTAGTCTTCATTGGAGCAGCGCAAGGAGACTATAGCGCGCAGAAGTCCCTAAGAGTTGAGAAGCAGCGTGGGCGCAAAGTCCCAATGTGTTGTGCCCTTGATGGACTAAGGAACAACTAGTGAGCAGATTGGATAGTCGAGGTCCAATGTCCAAATTAACATGGATCATTGATAAAGGCAGATGCTTCAGATCCGGAGTCGAAGGACTGGGCAGGTACAGGGTATGACCAAGAGGAGCTGAGAAAGCACACTACATCAGCGAGATGGTTAGAGTATATTGTTGAGGGAAGATTGGTTGTCGATGGACTAACACCAAGCCCCAGTTTTGTATTCTTGTACTAGTGGATTTTGAGGGCCATTATCCCTAGTACGGGAGCCTAAGTTGTTGTATTATTCAGGTTGATTAAGATAACAAAGTTGGGTTATTGTAAAAAGTTGTGTATATTTTCTACACTAGTAGATTTACTGTTGTTTATATTTCATTGTGCAACGTAGCTTTGTTGTGATACTTGGTTTGGTAGCATCAGTGATTTAAGATTCTATCCTAGACGCCAGTGTCATGGAAAAACAACATGATATCAGAATGTGTCTGAGCTACTTTAAAAGGACAATGAATTAGAGTGTGCACAGCAAAGCAACTCAGAGGGAGTTGTGGGTGTCTAGATCATGGAGCAGAGGATTCAGCTAAAGACATGAAGATGTGGTCTTGATTGGCTTGGCAGTGAGATTGGTTGGGAGTTCTCGTGGATTGTGTTGAAAAGTGTAACTAGGTTTGGTCTTCATAATGACATGTGTAATCATGATTTTATGTAATTGATGCAAAGAAAAAAAATAAAATTATTATTGTAATGCTTGTCTCATGGGTTTCATGAGCAAAGAATTCTATTTTTAGGTAAGGCTCCCATTGTAAGCCCTTATGATTGGTCATAAAGTCAATTGAGTCAATGTCATGTATGAAGAACCCTTCTTGGGCATGTTACACATTTGTATGAGTCGTTAAAAGAATAAAAAGGCCTCCAAGACCAAGGTAAAGCACCTCCTACAAGTCGGCCTCACTCACAGTTCAGGTTGACTTATTTGATGGGCAAACCACTATAAATAGGGCAACTCGACCTCACTTCAGAGACGGAATTTCGGTAAAGAGGAAGTCTACAATAGGAAGTGCGAGAATCACCCAAAAAGGAGTTTCATAGCAAGCAAGAAGAAGGAAGAGCGAAGGTGTTTTGGTTCTGTTTTAAGGTTGTTCGTATGTCACACATGTGAAAAAGAGGTATCATCTGCTGTAGGAAAGGCCAAGAAAATTACAGTCATCTAAGGTAATCGAATTGGGAGAAGGACAAGTTAAAGGGAAGTCGAATTAAGCAAGAAGGAGTCTCTATCCTCGGCAAAGGAGTCAAAGGCACTACATAAAAAGTGACACATACCAAACACTACAACTAGGGTTTCTGAATTAAGGTCAAGAAGTTACAAGTCTAAAGCAGAGAAAAAGGAAGTCGAGATCTAAGAGGTAAACGAGGCAGAAGGAAGAAACAGGTAGTTTGACTTCCATTGACTCAAGGAAGGAAGAGGAAGCTTTGTGACTTGGTCTTGGAGTGGCAAATAGGTCAAGGATCTTGATCTTGGTATTCATTAATTGAAGTCTCTATAAGAAGAAGAATTCTTTTGGGTTTTCCTCTCAAGTGGGAGAGGGTTTGGCCCTGGCTGATAACCTATATATTGTGTCTCTTGTCTCTTTATGGTTTATGCATTGGTTAGAGGTGCCCTTTGGAGGGTTGTTTGATCCCCTCATGAAACATATAAATAGAATACCTTGTGAGACCTCAAAGAAATATCCAAGCAAACAAATCAAGAGTATACATCTGTTCTTGGGCCGCAGATTAGAGGCAGATCCAAGTGAAGGAAAAGAGAGCTTGTATGGCATCCTTTGTGGACGTTTCTTGGAGCCGAGTTAATCTGTAGCAGGGACGAAGAGTTTGGAGCAAGGTTGGGCTATTTTCATGGTGATTTTGGCATGGTTTATCTTTGTTGAGGAGGCCATAAGGCTCGGCAGCTAGGCTACATGGATTAGAGGAATGTTTGATGTCCTTTTGTGTGTATTGCAAGCCTGATTAGTTGCAGAAGGGCAGTCGCTTTGTTAAAAGGAATTATGGGCAGGTTATGGTGGCATTTATGTGTGGACAGACCTCAAAAAAGGAAGTCGCAGGCTTGTATAGGTTGTTGGAGCAGAACCGAACCCCATACCTCAAAGAAGAGAGGGGTCATAGGGCTAGTTTGGGGCTAGTACTAGCTCAAAACAGCGAGCTTATAGGAGCAGTGGCCCTGTGGAGGGAAGCCGCAACCGAGATAAAGGTCTTGATACTTGGAGGAAGGGTTAACGTCGACTATTAGATGCCCTAACCAGCAGCAGAACCCTACAGTAGTGTCACATTAGCCTAGAGGTATGTTTGATGACGTATTGAGATTATTTGTTTTGCTAGATGGATGCCAGTCCAAGTTGGACTAGTTGTGGAAAAAAATTAACAGCCAAGAGGAAAGGCATTCCTAGTGGTTGGATGTAGGTCCAGGTTGGACTAGTTATGGGAAAATATTAGCAGCTACGAGGAAGGGCATTCCTAGTGGTTGGATGTCCTAATCAGAGTGCAGATGCTACAGCAAGAATCGGTCACTCATGGTTTGTTGGAAGGTGGCGTGAGAGTAGACAAAGTGTGGATAGTGGTTTAGGCATTTATGGTTTGTTGGAGGACAGCATGATAATGCCCAAGTTGGAGCCCGGTGTGCACCATCTTGAAGGACTAAGTTTGTTGCTAGAGTGGCAGAAGAAGAGCTCAAGGGTCTGATCAGCTAAGAGTAGTTTGAGTAGCCCAAGACTTGCCTTGTGGAGAAGGACATCTACAACAGAAGATGGACAGTCCTCCTAACCCGTGTTCATTGTGGGAGAAGGACATCTTGCAGTCATAGGTGGTGTTCCCCACTCTGTGTCAACTACGCTATAGCAGTACACATTTTTGCAAAGGAATTCCATCATGTTCGAGCAGTGAAATATCCAGGATTCATAATCATCATTCCTCAGTCTATCAGAGTTGTAAACCCAAATTCTGCAAGTTTAATTTAAATGATGCTAGTATGACCATTTAACTATATAACACCTAGGTAAGCCTCTGATTTTAGCGAAGGATTTCATCCCAAGGAGTTTTTTAACCTCACCGAATTATGTGTGTTTCTAAACACGAATAATCACTAGAGTTTTTCTTCTAGCTTAAACCCCAAAGCTTGGGTGGAATTCATTGACAAGGTCTTAGGTGAGTACTAGTGTTATATCGAATTTTTTATAAAAGTGTGTTTAGGAATAATTTAAGCACATTTGGCTAAGTTATTTTATCACAAACAAACTTGATCTATACTAAATCATATTGTGTCACAGAATTGGGTAAATTATTAAAGATCTATGTCTAAAGGTGTTTTTGCCTTTCAAGGGTTGAATTAATTATAATATCTTGATGTAAAAATATTTTGGTGCATGGTCCCTCATATTTAGACATTGTGGCTAAAATATTTAAGGGTGGAAAAAATTATTAATACCCTTTGGTGTCAATTATTTAATTTTTCTAGCTAAATTAAATTAAAATCCTAAGCGAGAAAGTTATTTAATTTTGAGTCAAAAAATAATTATTTTTATTTTTGGTTTCCTAGCAAAAAGCAGCAAAAATATTATAGCCAGAAAATGGTCAAAAAAATTCAAATTGAGAGAAAATAAAATTCTCTCCAAGTGGAAAAACGAATTTTGGAGAAAGTAGTCATTTCCAAGGAAGAATTAAATTTACAAACCTAATTCCAAGGCGAAAAAATCACAGAAAATTCTTTGGGACCAGAAAATAATGATATTTTTCAAGAAATTTATATTTTCGGGGTCTAGTTAATTAAAGAAAATTCGTGGTTCCAAAAGAAGTCCAATTTCCAAGGTCCTTTATCAAGGAAAAAATCATTTTTTTAACAAAAATTGAGCTTATGGGCCAACGTGATTAAGTCAAAAATGATTTTTCGAGGAAAAAAATCAAAATAATATTTTTTGGACCATGAAAAAGGTTATTATTATGGAATTCGAATTTCTTCATCAAGATCAAGGGACGAGATTTATTTTTGGCATGGATCAATGATAAAATTGGCAACTAGGGCCAAACTCCTTGTGGGACATCTTATTTATGGTAGCTGATATTTTTCTTGGATCCCTCTCTTTGAGCGGTGTAGGATTGATCTAAAGATCATCCGATTCCGATAAGTATTCATGGAGTTATGAATTTATTTGTGTTATAAGACAATTCGTCAAGGTCAACGAGCAACCAAATAAACCCCACATGTGCTCAACATTTTAGTATAAAAGGAGATGTCTTGAGAGTCATTTCACACACACTTCTCACTTGATTTCTCTCCATTTGTCTTGGGTTTTAGTGTGAGAGAAATCTAGGAGGAAGAAGCCCTAGACATTGGTGGAAAGGAGGCTACCCTAGCCACAGCAAAGATGACAGTCCAGTGAAGCCATGGAAGGAACCTCTACGCTAACCTAAAGTTGCCCTAATGATGTCCTAAGGAAGCCCTAGCCACAGTACTAAGGATGCCCTAGCCGCAGTCCTAAGGATGCCCTAGTGCAACGCATACCTTGGAGAAAGCTCGTTGAAGGAGGACATGTCGCAGCAAGAAGAGGCCAAGGTAATGAGGCATGTTCAGCAATTCCTTACGTTGTCCTAACAGCAAAGCCTAGCCGCAATTAAGAAGGCCGAGGAGATTCTAAACAGCGTGATGTGGAGGAGATTAAGGAGGCCAAGGGAGGCATTAGCAAGCCCTAGCAAAGTCCTAGAAAAAGCAAGAAGAGGCCAAGACAGCGAGGAGATAAGGCACTGTTTTAAGGGCTAAAACAACGCACCGCGCTACTGGAAGGAGGCTGAGGTTACTCGCTGGGTAGGCCGAGTTGGATAACGTAAATTGAGGGCTCAAATATGCCCAAAACAGCAACGTGCTAGGGGAGGTATGTTGCAGTCCTTGACGGTTGTTTATGGACTGATAGATGGGTGTGTAAGGGTTGCCAGATGCCCTAACCAATCACAATATAAGCAGCAGTGAAGGGAGACTTGGAACAACAGTGTTGAAGGGACAACAGTGCTAGTAAATGGGACAGCTAGGCAATGGAACTTGGTGGAGCCATGATACATGGGACAGCAAGGTGACTAGTGCAGCAAGATACATGGAACAACTGGGATACATAGTGCTGCAAAGATACATGGGACAGTTGGGCTACATAGTGCTGCAAAGATGCATGGGACAGCAAGGTCACATGGTGGATAATATTGATGAAGCATTATGGTAGGCTACACCAGTTGATGCAACATGTTAGTGCTGCATAATGATCGAGTGCAACCCGATGATGGGAACATGTGATGAAAAGCATCTTAATGACAGTGGTGTAGCGTGATGAGACTTTGCAGTATACATTGATCATAGTGATGGGTACAGCCATGACTAGTGAAGCATGATGAGATGCAGCATTGTGATGATGGGTGCAGCACAGTGAGGTGCAGCATGATGATGAGGAGTAGCACAATGACAGGTGCAACAAGGACATGGAGAATCAATTGAAGCAGTATGTCTTCAACTGAGTTCAGCTACCTCATGTATCATCTTCTTAGAGATGATCTATGCTCTTATTTAGATAAGTTAAAGTGTTGACTGTTGTTGTAAATGTACTCTCTCTCTCTACTGAACTATTGAAGAACATATAAGAATTGATCAAGGGTTTCCCCACATTGGGGTTTGTCCCTGGCTAGTGCCGCATCTTGTGTCATCTTGTCTTGGCTTGTCTTCTGCGATTTATGTTTATGTTCTATCTGCAGTTTACTTTAATGCTGATGTGATTGCTAATCTAGAAAAGATATTGAGCTAACTGTGAAAATTGAAATAAATTGCTCGAAGCATAGAACATTCCTAAAATTAACATGGTATCAGAGCTGAGGTGAAGACAAAGCCCAAGCAAGAGTGAAAGAGCAATCATGGAAGATAGTTGGGAAAGGACAAAAGGATCAATGGATTCCTCATCCCTCTTCAAATTCACCAAGGGTGAAGTCAAAGCAGAGAATATTATCAGAATGGCACAGTGGAAGCTTTTGATGGCCTACATAAAGATCATTTCATTGGGAATTTTGGATCTAAGGGTGGAAGGAAAGGCAAATGCCTTGTTTGTAATAAGTTCAGCCATTATGCGAAGGAGTGTCTAAATGGTAGGGACACATCACTTGATGATGATAACAATCATTCCAAGGACATCTTCCAATGATCGAGAGGAATGACAGGTAATGCAGGTCATGCAGAAAATGGCAAGACCTTCAAGAAAGCAAGGGAACCCATGTATGAAGATCAAATGTTGTTTTCTGATAAGATAAAGAAGTGTTATCTTGTATTGGCCCTCTCCTTCAGACTCTTTGGGAATCTAGCTTATTGATTGTAGTGCTTCAAGGCACTTCATCGAATAGAAGGGTGCTCTCTCTAATTTGGTAAGAGATGGAAACAATCATGAGATTATACTTGGAGTCAATGCCACCTATCCCAGAAAGGGTGTAGGGAATGTTACCCCTCATTTGGATGAGGGTAACTCGATTCATTTAAAAGAATCTCTTTTATGTACATGATCGCAAGAAGAACCTGGTGTCCATTTCGGCAATGGAAGTCAAAGGTTTCAGGGTGGCATTCATGGATGGAAAGGTACGTGTTTAAAAATAAAATTTTCAAAGATGCTTTTACTCATGGGTTCAGGGTCGGCAATTTGTATCAAGTTGCAGGATGGTCCATTTGGGATCATGTCAAATGGCATATCTCATCTATAGCACTAGAGGTCTACTTATTATAGGACCCTACCCGATGTGAGTCAGATAGTGTCAGGGATGCCTGAATTCAAGAAGAGCATGAAGGTACATGTCTAAGACGTACCGAAGGAAAATCCTACAAGGGGACCATTCCCATCATGTAGCAAGTCCATAGGTTTGGAACAACCCGAGGGGTTTGAGATTCATGATCGAGAATCTCATGTATGCAGGTGGAAGAAAGCCCTCTATGGCGTAAGGCAAAACACCCCGAGCTTAGTTTGAGAATATTGAAAGTTGTCTAATGAAGTTGAGATTCACTAGGAGTGAAGTTGATCCAAATCATTGCTGGAAGGTTGTGGATGATAGACCTCTTACTGGCACCTTATGAGGATGACCTCTTTCTGATAGGTGCAGACCCTCTCATTTGCAAAAGTAAGAGGGAGTTGGATTCCAGATGTGGAATGGTAAACTGCAAGCCTGTGACTACCTCGAGGATCTTAACTTTCAGAAGTTATATGGTAGTGACACGGACCAAATTTGGGAAATGCCTTTGAGTTTCATAAGCTCATTCTCATTGACGTTCTTGGTGAACTTCCGTCCAGATATATGTTTTGCAATTAGCATGGTGAGCTCATATATGGTTGAGCCTCACTAGATTGGTGCCAAGGATCTTCTGAGATATCTTCGGGGGCATAACCAACTCATAGATTGAGATACACTCGCCGGAAATATGAACGCTGCATGATTATTGCGAAAGAGACTGGAGCAAGGCAAGTGTGCGAGAATCGCAAGAGCACTCTGAGTGCTGGTTCTCTTTGGGCTCTGCTCGATATCCCAGATGAGCAAGAAGCAGAAGACGGTTGCTTTGAGTACCGTTGAGACCGAATACATAGCTACGAGTATGACCTCTTGTGAAGCTGCCTAGTTGTGGAAGCTCTTCAGTGAGCTGTTTATAACTTTATACACATGATGGATACCACTGTGATCTTCTTTGTCAACCAGGGGGGATTCGATTGTTGAGGAATCTCGTATTCTATGATTGCTCTAACATATAGACATCAGATACTACCTTATCTAGGATATGGTACATCGATGAGCAAGAAAGCTCCATCACATTGAGACTAATGTACAGGTCGTAGACATTCTGTCAAAGCCTCCCGAAAAGGTCAAATTTGTGACTTTCCCAAACGACTTGGAATCATTGAGAGACCCTCTTATGAGGGTCCTGCATGATGCATGCATTGAGCTCTGGGAGCTCCGGGGGGCTTGGGGTACTTCTTCGAGCAACAAGCAACCATAGGGCGACTCACCCTCCCCTAATGGTGCGCTGTGTACAAGGTGAATATCTCAGCCTTCCCCTGTGATACCCCGTAGCGACTTAGGGATAGGATGAGTGGTTCTCCTGTCGAGGCATCTTACCCATGTAGTTTGGGACTCATGGGAAATACCTCTCATCTGGCCAATGAGCAGGGAAATGGGGTTAGGGACCATAGTAGTACTATCGATGGACGCATCGTTGTATCTACCGTACTCCCTATGCAAGAATGACTTCCATTGATCTGGGATCAATGAAACTGATTTGGGATCAGTATGAGTGGTTTGAGACACTCCCTTTGGATATTGATCTAGGATCAATTGGAACTGACTTCGGGTCAGTAAGAGTGATATGACTCACTCTCTTGGAACTGATCTAGGATCCAGTAAGAGTGGTATG
>APFE031264736.1:13368-54391 GCA_000404065.3 Pinus taeda | reverse complement strand
CTGTTTTTTTTATAATTAATATGTTAATTTTACGGATGTATGGATAGTTATATCTAATTTTAGATTTTATGAATATTTTGAAATCATATTTTTGAAATCTGATTAAATCGTTTGGAATTTTATTTGGAAAAACAACAAGGTCAAACAATTTGCATCAGCATGCTTGTATTTATTGTGTCATAATTTCTCCAACCCCTGTAGACATGTTATGCTTCTAATGCGGACCCAAAAAAATTGGCAATGATGGCTATTATCACTGATGACAAAAGCAATCTGTCACGCCCCTATCCTGGCAGTAGCCTTTCAACCACTGATAGGAGGTGGGGCACCACCACCTGATTTATTTTCAGCAATACTTTCAAGTGTGGAGAGTGCCTAAAATTCCATACTTAGTTTATTTTTCACTTTTTAAGTATTAACATTCATAACACAACGGAAACATTTAATTAAACATATTTCATCATCATTATCATTTTACACATATGCACAACGGATTCAATATTTAGTGGGAGGGGAAACTCCCTAAAGATGAGTATTCCCACAATAGTAATGATAATTCTTCAAAATATACAATAAGTGTCCTTGGAGAGGAACCCCAACTTCCTTATCGCAAAATCTTTCAAAATACACAACTCTATCAACACCATGCAGCCTACCCGAACCTTCATTCAGGAGCGCCCACTCTTCATTAGGTCGGGTCACCCAACTCACTGGGCAGAGGCGCCGACCCCCGGGCCACCCTCTGCACCACTCGTTGTGCCAATCGATTCAACTGTCGTCGTATCGTTCAGTCGAACTTGCTTGTTCATTCACGCCTGCCCATGGCCTGTCGCGTTCCCGACGCCAACCGTAACGTGACCTTTGTTCAAAACTCACCCAGTACTGGCTCGAACTCTATGTGCCCACCTGACTGAAGCTCACTTGCTCACCCTACCCTATCACAGACTTGTCTTCCCATATTTCTAACCACAGACTCGCCCACCAATTTTGTCACACCCACACCGCATAACTCTTCCACCCACACTACAGAACGGCCCAACCACGTACTACCCATTCAACCTAACTCACTGGTGTGCAACGCACCCTCCGCAGTTCACCCACCCCTCGTCCGACTCGCCGGTTTTCCCGTCGTCCAGCGCACCATTCATGGGTCACCTGCCCAACCTGCAGCTCATAGAAACCTATGTTCTATTCACCTGGCTCAGTGCTTCAGTCAGGTTTCCCATCTGTACCTTGCCACTCACCTTATGCACCCATCCTTCTAGCTCACCCTTCACCCTTGAGCTTGCCTATGTTGAACTTCCAAGACTTGAATGATTGCTTTCCTCCATCCAACCCTTTGCCTATATATACGCTCTGCCATGGATGGTTGATGGGTCGGCCTGCGCAGGCCAACCTGTCAATTAGGCCAACTCACCCAAAGAACATGTTGGCTTTCCCGTCCTTCACGTTAGATTACTGACACCATCACCTCGTCGAGTCCACATTCTGAACTCGCATGATATAAGTTTTCCTTCATGAAGTTTTCCATACTTAGCCAAATTCTCGACTTTTCGTTTTTTGACTCCTTCGTTGGCTCATTGCGTTCGTGCCCTAGGTACCTTTAACAGAACACCATAGCTCATCACTCTCCTCCAACTCGTCCCGTCGTTGCAATGAAACTTCGCAACCAACATGCCCGCTCACCGACTCGTCGCACCCACCCACTTGTCGCTCACCCAACTCATCCTGTTTAACCGGGAGCACCCACCTAAATCGTCGCACATCACATCCGCAACTCATAGGCTTGACATAATCCCCCACTCCAAGTGGTTGTCGTCCTCGACAACTCTCCCAAATCCCAAAAACCACCATCACCAAGACTGTTAAACCACAAAAACGTGTGTATGGGTAATCCATATGTGTCCACCTCTCGACCTGCCTCACACCATAGATATGACAAATTCTGCAAGGAATCATGTGTTGGTACCCCTCATGTCAGTGATGATCTGAAAATGAGATCTAATATAATTAATAAGGTATTACAGACTCGCATGCATGGATTTATCTGTGTTATTTTATGCAATGGATCGATAAGGTTTCGAAACACACAAACAATGAAGCAATAACCAAAACATAATAGAGAACACATAACACAACAAATTTAATAAGGATTTCACCCAATACTCCTCGGCTACATCTCCTCGTCCGTCCTTCAGTGGTGGCCTCTCTATTATGTCTTCAAGCAGAGTTTTTTTCACAACAGTATGAGCTCAGTTTGAGACTCAATACGCACCAGATAGAATAGTAAGAGTTTGCTTGAACCTCCCAAGCCTTCTCTGAGTACATAGACTCTTTGAATCACTCTTTGTATCTGTCTTAACTCTATCTCATTACTTCCTTCTCTATCTTCTGTTTGCAATGGCTTTAAAGCCAATTTGGGTTGCCCGTTCATTTCTCCTTCTCGGATTTCTGATTCTCAAGCCTCTGTCCACTCGAATCCATCTTCCAGCATTACACAATCATGACATAATGCATAAAGGGGAGGTGGCCACCTATTCACAACGTAAGAGTGCCTCAGACCTTAAAATCCTTCAGAATCCCGAACGTGGTTGTTTTCCGCTAACATAGGAAAATGCATGCATAATTGTGAAATTCTACCAAAACACAATTCATTTCAGACTTGAAAAGTCCTTAAACATGGTCTATTACCCTATCGGGTCTATCCCCAATCGCTATCGCAAGTTGTTTGGCCTTGCTGCAAGGTTCCCCTTTGTATTTTTGAAATATGTTAAAAATCACGAAAATGCATTAAAATAACCTTTCTTCGGGCTTGAAACAATATGTAATAGCCTTAAGGGACCCTTTTGTGTTCGGCTTATCGCATTGACGTTTCACCCCTTGTATTTCGTTTAATGAAAGGAACATGAAAAATACATTAAAATTTCCCTTTCTGTGGATCTCAATTTTTATGAAATAATATATATAAACTTGTCGGGTCTAGTTCATTGGATCGCACATAAAGTTTCCTCCGATTGCGATATCATGATGCGATTAATCATGATCACTCATTGCAATAACCCATGGGCTGTTGTAAGTGCTCTTGTAATCTCCGATAGCGATCCTACGATCCAACAAGGGCTATCGATCTGCGGGCTTGATCGACGATCCTAATTAATTCTGCCAATCGCCGTCGCCATACATATATGCTAAGCGTCGATACTGTCAGCCTTCTCGATTGTGATTATTGATTAGATCTGGACCGTTGATTGACCAGATCTGACGGCTACTTCGCATTCATTTTTCCACGCCTCCCATACTCTGTTTTTTTCACGGCTTTCTCTGATTTTTACCTCCCGATAGTGTTTTTCAATCATTCTAAGGGCTCTTGGCATGTGATTGTTTTGATCTTTGGCATGATTTTTCAAGTTTTCAAGACATAGAGAGTGTTCTTGGATCCATTTGGATCACGCTTTCCCACTGAAAAATGATTTTGGACAACCAAACATTGGTTTTTAAGCATCGCTTAAGTGAGGGTATAGCTACCTCACTTGCCCAATCTCTATCGATTTTGCACTATTGGGTTTTGAACCTTTGAGTCCAATTCTTAGGTACTCAACATCCCCTCTGCATGTAGTTCTCACCTTCCTGTCTAGAACAGTATCTTCCTGCAACTCATTGACATATTCAGGAAACAGATCATCAATAGAAGGCAATTGACTTTGCTCTTCATGATATTCAATTAATGAAGGTTTAAATAGTCTTAAATTTTCTACACTTACCACTGAATAGATGTGCATGTATGCTAATAGATCAAGGTGGAAAGCGTTCTCACCAATTTTTTCAAGTACGTTAAAAGGCCCATACCTTATTGGCTTCAGCTTCTTTCCTTCACCTTACATTCTGTCCTTGCTGATATAAAACCAAAATTGATCATCAACTTGGAAGCTGTGCTCCACCAGGTGTTTATCATGCCTTGCCTTGTATTTGGCTTGGCTCTTTTCTAGATATTCCTGCATTTCCTGATGAATTTCTTGGATCTATTCGATGCACCTGGTTTCTTTGTCCACATCACTATGTCCAGCAACTGCTATGTCCTTTTCAAAGACAAAATCCAAGGGAGACCTTCGTATAAAACCAAAACAGGTCTCAAAAGGAGATCTCTGTGTAGAAGAATGTTGAGCACGGTTGTAAGCATGTTGCACATAACATAAATGTTCATCCGAAAGCTTGGGATGCTTGCTGCAATAACCCCTGAGCAACTGGATCACTGTCCTGTTGAGTACCTTTGTTTGGCCTTCTGTTTATGGGTGAAAGGTTCTGGTCTTCTTCAGTCTAGTGTCCATCAATTCCCACAGACTTGACCAAAACTTCCCAACAAATCGGAAGTCTCAATCAGATACTATGGAAGTGGGTAACCCAAAATGCACCCAGACATGCTGAAAGAAATACTTCACTTTTTGTTCAGTTGTAATATGCTTATTACAAGGTATTAAAATACACATTTTGCTGAACCTGTCCACAATAACATATAAATAGTCATGTCCCTTTCTAGATTTTGCCAATCCCCCAACAAAGTGCATGGAAACGCTTTCCCAAGGATGGGATGGGACTGGTAGTGGAGTGTACAAGCGTTGTTTTTTATTGCTGGGCTTACTTTTAGCACACATGGTACACCCTATTACATATCTAGGAATTGTTTCATGCATTCTTGGCCAATAGCAGTGTCTTTGCAGCTGTGCAACTATTTTACTTACACCAAAATGACCCAATATCAGAGAAGTATGTGCTTCCCTAATTATGTTGACTCTTTCAGTTTGTGGAATGCATAGCTTTCCCAAATGATACAAGAGTTTATCTTTAAAATAGTAATCCAATTCTTCTACTTTTCTTCCATTACTTAAAGCTACATATACATCTTTAAAGTCTATATCTTGAGCATATTGTTCAATGTAGTTTTCATGCATGACTCAGTTATGCTTAAGTGTAGTAGATGCATTTATGACTGGTTTGGATAACATATCTCCAACTTTATTTTGTATGCCCTTTTTATATCTGATGATTAAATGACATTGTTGTAGGAAACCCATCCACCTATAGTGTATTGATTGTTGTAATTTAGTATGTGAATGCAAATACTAAAGTGGTTGATGATCAATATGTATAACTGTTTCTTTTCCCATTAAGTAATGTTTCAACTTTTTCATACTCTGGACTAATGCATACAATTATTTATCATATGTAGGATAATTAACTACTGCAAAATTAAAAGTCTCAGAATGGTATCATATGGGTTTGCCATGTTGCATCAACACTACTCCCATGGCATAGTCATTGGCATTGGTTTCGATCTCAAATGGTTGTTGAAGATTTGGCAATGCTAGAACTGGTGTTGTACTAGTTTTTTCTTTCATGGTGTTGAAGGCTTTCTGCTATCTACCTCCCAACTGAAACAAATTGTTCAATCCTGTTAAAGCATGTAAGGGAGCTGCAATCAAGGAAAAGTTAGCAATAAACTTTCTCCAATATTGTGCTGCCCCTAGGAAGCTCCTAACTTCTGTAGCGGATTTGGGTTTGGCCTAGTTCACAATGACTTCGACCTTAGAGGGATCCATCTTCAATTCACCACCCCTTACAATATGACCCAAATAATTTAAAGATGTTTTGCCAAATTCACATTTTGATAACTTGACATAGAGATTTTCTCTCTTCAAAACATCTAAAGTCTTCTTTACATGCTTTAAATGTTCTTCCTATGTTTTACTGAAAGCAAGAATGTCATCTAAATATACAATTACCAAATCATCAATGAAAGGCCTGAGTACATCATTCATAACTCTCATGAAAGTGGTAGGAGCATTAGTCACCAAAAGGCATGAGTAGCCATTCATACAACCCTTGCCTTGTTTTGAAAGAAATCTTCCATGCATCTTGCTCTGCTACTCTAACCTGATGGTAACCACTATGCAAGTCCAACTTGGAAAAGTAAACAACTTCTTTCAGTTGATCCAATAGATCATCAATGTGAGGAAGGGGATAACGATTCTTGACAGTTATTTTATTTAGTGCTCTTTAGTTAATGCACATCCTCCACGAACCATCTTTCTTCCTCACCAACACAATTGGAGATCCACATGGTGATTTGCTTGGTCTTATGAACCCTTTCTCAAGCATCTCCTGTACCTGTTTCTTGATCTTTGCATTCTCTAAAGCGGATAACCTATACATTCCGATGTTAGGCAATGGAGCATCTTGCTGCAAATTAATATCATGTACAATTTCCCTTTTGGGTGGCAGACCTTTATGTTCTTGAAATAGGATACCATATTCTATAACAATTTTTTCTAAACCAGCTTTCTATTTAGCATCACATCCTTGAAATACGTTGGTTTTATCAGGTTTCTTTTCCTTTACAACCATCAGTAAAACTTTCATGTATGAATTTACAATTATTTTCATCTGCACTGAGATTATGAGAGTATAATTATTCTTGAGTTTATGAGCTCTTACAATATATTTGATTCCATTTTTAACGAGTTGGTACTTATTTTCAGCTCTATAGAAAATGGCTTTTCCATCATACAAGTAAGGACTTCCTAAAACAATTCCACATATGTCCAAGGGAATGATATCTAACTCAACCTCATAGACAAATGATGACCCAAAAGGAGACTAAGTTTACATTGTCTAGTCACTTGTAGCTTTGCTTTATCACATGCCCAACCTAAGGGATATGGCTTCCTGTGAGGTGTGGTTATTAATCCCAGCTTCTTTGCAATTGCTTCAGGAATTAAGTTTACTTGTGAGCCACTATCAAACAAAGTATCAACCTTTTGATGCCTGGAAATAATTCTAATATGAAAAAGCTCATGTCTTTTCCTCTCATTTTCTTCAATGTCAATAGTTTGTGCAGAATTACTAATAGATGCTTTAGAATTTTTACCTTTTATACCTGTGGCTGCGATTGTTGTTTCATCACCTGAGTTTGACCCCAAATCTTTCTGTATAGAAGCAGCAGTCTTCTTCTTCTTTCCATCGAACTTTTTGGGTTTCAGCTTCGGATGCAAAGACCAACAATGTTCATCATCGTGTCCATCCTTCTTGTAGTGAGTGCATGAAGGTTTGGCCTTTTGTATAGCATTTTCCTTCCTCTCTTTCCATTTTTGCTTCCTCTTCTCCTTGTTCTTGCTTGCAGTGTGTTTTGCTGATCCCCTAATCTCTGGATTCACATTCTTACCTCTAGCCTCTAGATGGGTAGCCTGAACAGATACCTCATCTATGCTAGTAGGGTTAAACATGAGAATGGTGTGCCTCAAATAGTTGTGTAGACCACCTATATACTTCAACAAAGTTTCAGGTGAATCTAAATAAATGCCTAGAATCAATTCTCTTTTTCTAAATTCTTGGGTGTAGCTTTGTACACTTGGCCCCTTTAATTGGCGAAGATTTTGCCAACTCATCATAGCTTGCTGCATATAAGCTAGTGGATAAAATTGTTTTTAAATGCAGAAACAAATTCACTCTAGACAAAAAGAATTTTACCATGCTTCTTCAAGTCAGCTTGTGTCCTGCCTTCCCGCCATACCAAGGTAGTTCCTCCAAGGCGTAGGTTGGCCAACTGAATTTTACTCCTATCTGAATCAATGCTCTGCACCCTGCAATACACATCAATCTATCTAATCCAGTTATCTAGCTTCTCTGCATTTAATTCTCCATCATATATTGACAAATCAAATTTAACATCTAATTTAATCAAAGATGTTTTCTTGTTCTTATTTTCAGGGCTATCAGGAGGTGTGGACAAAGGAGCCTCTTTTCCTTTCTCTTTGCCTTAAGAATGACCATCAATAAGAGATTCTTCTATTCCTTTATCTTGTTTACAGGTTGAAGAGTTTTCACTTCGACCTTTCTTAAATTATCGATACATTTCTTCTACCATGGCTCTCATTGTCATGAAACTGTCCATGAACTGAGAGTTTGATTCAAAGGAATTTTCTTCTGCCATTTCCCTCCTAGGATAGACTCTAATAATTTCTAGGTTAGTTTCAACCAGTTCTCCTTCTCCTAATTTGAGCTTTGACCTAGTTATCATTCACCAATCTAGCACAAGCTTGTCTAACCTTAGCAAACCTAAAGCTCTAATACCACTTGATCTGAAAATGAGATCTAAGATAATTAATAAGGTATTGTAGACTCATGTGCATGGATTTGTCTATGTTATTTTATGCAATGGATCGATAAGATGGCGAAACACACAAACAATGAAGCAGTAACCAAAAAATAATAGAAAAAACATAACACAACAAATTTAATAAAGAGTTCACCCAATACTCCTAGGCTACATCTCCCGGTCCAGCCTTCAGTGGTGGCCTCTCTATTATGTCTTCAAGCAGAGTTTTTTTTTTTACAATAGTAAGAGCTCAATTTGAGACTCAATACACAGTAGATAGAACAGTAAGAGCTTGCTTGAACCTCCTAAGCCTTCTCTAAGTACACAGACTCTCTGAATCACTCTCTATCTCTATCTTCACTCTGTCTCAGTACTGCCTTCTCTGTCTTCGATTCGCCATGGCTTTAAAGACAATTTAGGTTGCCCGTTCGTTTCTCCTTCTTGGATTTCTGATTCACGTGCCTCTGTCCAATCGAATCTCTCTTCCATTGTTACACAATCATGGCATAACGCCTAAAGGGGAGGTGGCCACATATTCACAACATAAGAGTGCCTCAGCCCTTAAAATCCTTTAGAATCCTGAACGTGGTCATTTTGTGCTAACACAGGGAAATGCATGCATAACTGTGAAATTCCACCAAAACACAATTCATTTCAGACTTCCAAAGTCCTTAAACATGGTCTATTCGCCTATCGGGTCCATCCCCAATTGCTATCGCAATTCGCTTCGGCGTTGCTCCAAGGTTCCCCTTTGTATTTTTGAAATATGTTAAAAATCGTGAAAATGCATTAAAATGGGCTTTCTCCGAACTTGAAACAATATGTAATGGCCTTAAGGGACCCTTTCGGGTCTGGTTTATCACATTGGCTCTTTTCCCCTTATATTTCGTTTAATGAACGAAACATGAAAAATACATTAAAATTGACCTTTATGCGGATCTCAATTTTTATGAAATAATATTTATAAACTCGTCAGGTCTGGTTCATTGAATTGCACATAAATTTTCCTCCAATTGCGATATCGCGATGCGATTAATCACAATCGCTCATTGCAATAGCCCCTGGGCCATTGTAAGCACCCCTTCAATCTCTGGATGTGATCCTACAATCCAACAAGGGCCTTCGATCTGCACGCTTGATCAATGGTCCTAATTAACTTTGCCAATCACCATCGCCATACATATATGTTAAGTGTCGATACTGTTTGCTTGTCTTGATTGTGATTGCCAATCAAAGCTGGACCATTGATCGGCTAGATCTAATGGCTACTATGCATCCATTGTTCCATGCCTCCCATACTCTGTTGTTTTCATGGTTTTCTCTTGTTTTAACCTCCCGATAGTGTTTTTCAGCCATTCTAAGGGCTCTTGGCATGTGAATGTTTTGATATTTGGCATGATTTTTCGAGTTTTCAAGACTTAGAGAGTGTTCTTGGATCCATTTGGATCAGGTGACTAGTTGGGTAGATAGTCCATCCATGCATTGCCTCCATAAGAACTCATGCCCCTACATCATCATGACTCTCCACTACATCCTACCTATCAATCTGTGTCATCTCACCCCTAGATGTTTGATCAAAGTGTTGGAGACTCACTGCTATGAGCAGCTAACAATGAGCCTCATCTCCATGATAGTCTAAAAAGATAAGGAAGGAGTAGATCCTGAAGGATCTCCCTCACTAATCAACTCAATCCACCTATTAGGATCCTCCACTTCTAATCTCTACAATTATGCTTCCCGATCCTTCATTCGAACATTCGGTCTAACATCCTCATCGCCATCATCATCCTCCACTGCCTATAGACTCCTTAATAGATCCCAGATACTATCAAACAATTTCTGGATAACCCGTGATTGTTCCATAAGCTTTGCCTCTGTAATAGAAAACTGCTTATAGACCTCTTCATCTCACTTTCCATTATCCATATTCATTGCTTTCAGTTTACACTCGGCCTTTGTAACTCCCACAGTTGGAACACTGATAGGTACATCCTCTCGTCCATCGTAAATGTATATTTTCTTCATATGGGGAACTACCATAGCTTCAAATTTCTTCATAAACTCCATTCCCAGGACAACTTTGTAGTCATTTATCTGCACCATAGTTAAATTGACCTTCCCTGTCCATTAACCAAGTGCACATCCACTTTCTCAGCCACACCAATCATAGAATCTGGAGGAGAATTCACTGCCTTCATTTTTGCCTGCACCAGTACAAGCTTCAATCCAATTCTTCTTGCAGTATCCTCACTCATAAAGTTGTGAGTTTCCTCACTATCCACCATAGTGAGTACAACACGACTCCCAACTCTCATCTCCACATACTCTAACTTGTTTCTTTCTGGATCTCTTTGTGAGTTTGCTTTCGTAGCCACTGCAGCTTCTAGAATATGCATGACTCCAACAAAAGTTTCTTCTTTCTTTTTCACATTGGATTGTGCTATCGCAAAGAATTTTGGTCTTGAAGGAAAATTCTTCAACACATATGGTTCCTCACATATCGAACACTTCAACGATTTCTTCATCTTCACCTTATCATGCGATCTCGAAGGCTCCTCCTTTGTAGACTTTTCTTTCAGCTTGTCAATATTTTTATTCTTTTCTTAGGTTCCTTCATCATAGTGTTCTAGCAAGTGATCCACAACAACAAATGCTTCTTCAAGTGTTTTTATATTTTTCCTCTTCACTTCATTGTGTGCCCAAGGCTTCAACCCTATGATAAAATTGAACACCTTGTCCCTCTCCACCATGTCTGGAAGTTCCAAAACTACACTTGAGAGCTCTCGTTGATAAGCTTGTAGACTCCCTGTTTTCTTTATATACTTTATCTTCATCCTTGCATCCCATGTTTCGTGTTGCGGACTAAAATGAGTTTGCAAAACCTTCTTCATTTCATCCCACGAAGTGATTTCTGCAACATTGCGATTCATAAGTTGGTCCATCCTCCTTCGCAACCACATCTTAGCATCCTTCATTAAGAACTAAGCAGCTACTTTGACTTTAGTTTCCTCATCAAACATCCCAAAACGCTCCAAGTATTGTTCCATGTGCCATAGAAATTTACCAAGAGTTTCCGCAATCCTCGTCCTGTCATAAGAATCTGGTTCTTTGACTT
Source organism: Pinus taeda (assembly GCA_000404065.3). Taxonomy (NCBI): domain Eukaryota; kingdom Viridiplantae; phylum Streptophyta; class Pinopsida; order Pinales; family Pinaceae; genus Pinus; species Pinus taeda. Next base: position 43,127 of record APFE031264736.1, on the reverse strand, counting down.
TCAAATGAGCCACTCCTCCACCCGAGTTGTGCCCAACAAACTTCTTCAAAACCACAATCTCATTCCCAACATCTTCAAGACCTTTCTGTAATTTCAAGATTTCTGCCAAACCTTGATATCTTGCTTCTCCTATCTCTTTGAATTCCTTTTTTGTTTTGATATACTTTCATTTAGTATAATCGTATCAGACCTTGAGGTATTCAAGCTTCCTTTTCACCTTCAAATAGCCATCTCGAATTTCAACGTTCTCAGCCTTCATCGAAGCCATGTCAGAAGCCAGCTCCTCCATTCAATCCAACACTCTATCCAAGAAAGAATCTCTAGCATCCCTGCTAGATTCACCCGTCATCACATGAGGTTCTTCTGCCATTTCAGCCATTCGCTTCCTTTGTAGCTTGGTATAGACTGTAAACCGATCAAAATCCTCCATCATCTATTTTCCTGAAGTGTAGAGACACACTTCTGCAACCTGTTTGACCCAATCATCCCTTGACAACACCTGTAATTCTGATTCACCAAAGATCGTAGAATATAAAGCTCTGATACCACCTTTCATGAAGTGCAATGGTATCACTTCTCGTCTGGTATTCAGTATGGTTCCGATACCACCTGTCATGCCCCTATCCTAGTGGTAGTCTTTCAACCACGTATAGGAGGTGCGGGACCATGACCTAATTTCTTTTCAACAATAATTTCAAGTGTGAACTACGCCTAACATTCCATACTTAGTTTTTTTTTCACTTTCTAAGTATTAACATTCATAACACAATGAAAAAATTCAATTAAACATCTTTCATCATCATTATCATTTTACACATATGCACAACGGATACAATATTTAACGGGAGGGTCAACTCCCTGAAGATGAGTCTTCCCACAATAATAATGATAATGCTTCAAAATATACAATAATAGTCCTTGAAGAGAAACCCCAACTTCCTTCTCGCAAATTCTGCCAAAACACATAACTCATCTTGCATCATGCAACCTACCCAAACCTTCGTTTAGGAGTGCCCACCCTTCGCTAGGTCGGGTCGACCAACTCACCGGGTAGAGGCACCCACCCTAGGGCTACCCTTCACACCGCTCGTCGTGCCAACTGGTTCAGCCGTCCTCATATCGTTTAGCCAAACTCGCATGTTCATTTAGGCCTGCCCACGACATGTCGCCCACCCAATGCCCACCATAACTCGACCTCCATTCAGCACTCGCCTGAACTCTATGTTCCCACCCGATTGTAGCTCACCTTGCCCTACTATAGACTCGTTCACCCACAGTGCTAACCGCAGAATTGCCCGTCGGTTTTTTCACACTTTCACCATTGAACTGTTCCACCCACACCACATAACTGCCCAACTGCAGACCACCTGTTCAGGTCAACTACCGACGTGCATCATGCCCTCCCACGGGTTACTCACCCCTCGTCCAACTCATCGGTTTGTTCGTCATGGGGAGCACCCTTCCTGGGTCATCTACCCAACCTGCAGCTCACTGAAACCAGCGTTCTGTACTCGGCTTGGTGCTTCGGTCATGTTGCCCACTTGCACCTTGCCACTTGCCTTATTCGCCCAATGTTCTATCTCACCCTTCACTCTTGAGCTCGCCTATGTTGGACTTCCAAGACTTGAATTATTGCCTTCCTCCATCCAACCATCTCCCTATATATATGCTCTGGAATGGATGGCTCATGGGTCGACCTGCCCAGGCCAACCTATCAATTTGGGAAACTCATCCACATAACATGTCAGCTCGCCCATCCTTCACATCGGCTCACCCACACCATTTCCTCGTAGAGTCCACATGTCGAACTCGCGCGATATAAGTTTTCCTTCGTGAAGTTTGCCATACTTAGCCAAATTCTCGACTTTTGGTTTTTTGACTCCTTCGTTGGCTTGTCACGCTCATGCCCTAGCTGCCTTTAACCAAACATACTAGCTCATTGCTTTCCTCCAACTCATCCCATCGTCACAACAAAATGTCGCAACCAATGTGCTGGCTCGTCGAATCGTCACTCACCCAGCTCATCGTGTTTAAACGAGAGTGCCCAGCCAACTCGTCACACATCGCATCCACAACTCATGGGATTGATACAATGGCACTCAATAGTGCTATTACTCCACTCATCCAAAATATAGACGATGTTATCTAGTTGGATGAGAATCATCACCTTCTGGAAAATAAGTTAAATCACATGAATAGGCTCCTGCTTGATATTAGTGATCAATCCAAGATCCGCAAAAGACGCCCCCTCAATCTCTGCAAAAATGTATGTTAAGGTTGCAATATGCAATTGGAAGAGAAAGACAGTTGATCGATTGCTCTAGAAGGTGGTAGTGATTCATTAATTTCTTCCTTTGCAACCCTAAAATCTCTACAGAGATCCAAAAGTGGAAGAAAAATTATGATGACCTTTTCATAATCGTCAAACCAACTTCCTTGTGTTTCACAATGCTCAACAAATTGCATTCACGACACCACAATAGGCAAACTTACCACTTCAAGATGAACCAAACACCAGACTGGTAGGGTTGGAAATTAAATATGCAGAGATATGACTTAAGAGGTGGCTTATAAAAGCTCCTCGCGATCAGATATTTGTTGTATATGAGATGGGAGGGGTTGGAAAAACAACATTGCTAAAAATGGTCTACAACATCTCTAACACGAGTAGCATTTTTTATCATGTGATTTGGGTTGCAGTTTCTCAACTTTCCATTTTGGATTTGCATAGTCATGGATTTTGCAATCAACTTAGATCTCACTTGTTGTCCTTATAATGATGTTGATACATGGAATATGAAGTTGTCGTCCATCTCAGGACAAATAATTTTTTCTTAATTTTAGATTACATGCATAGTGACTCAAAGAATTGGGCGCGGAATTTGGCGAGAAAAAAAAGGTAGAAAGGTTGTATTTTCTATTTGAAATAGAGATCTGATTCTAGAAATGAATGCAGACTACTCCATGTAAATACAACCACTACCAAGAGAGGAGGCTTGGGAATTGTTTTTCAAAGTAGGCTTGAAAGATGGGCATGTTCATGAGGGCATAGAGCATATTTCCAGAGTTGTCGTTGAGGAGTGTAAAGGGTTACCCTTGGCTATAAATGTAATAGCCTCAACAATGATTGGAAAACAGGATGCAAATGAGTGGAACCTTTATTCAAGGGAAATTCAAATATTGGATTCAAATTTTCCAAGAAATAAAGAATAAAGAAAGAAATTATTTTAACATCAAAAATATTAAAGATAGTCTATGGAATAGATTGTTTTTCCATTTGATTCTTGTATTCAATGTTTTTCTTATGAAGCCTCACAATAAACGCTCTCAACTTTTCGACAAACCCCTCGCTTAATAAATTATTTTAAGAGCTAGCTGCCAAAATAATTGCATAACGTTCTTTGCTATGTTTGAAGGCCTCACATTCTAAAATGAAATTATTTTTAGTTTCCATTTTTTTCGAAAGAGTAAGAAATGCATACTCTTTCTTCCTACACTTCTTTTGGTCTTTGTCAGCACCCTATTTCATAACGAAGCTAATGAGAATTAGTCCTTAAATGAATAGTAATAATTTTGGCTCTCCAAGAAAATATTGTCACCTATGTATGCCTTTTGTTGATGATTATGAGCGAGATTAAACTCTTAAATATAGTACTTTTTTCTTCTCCCTATCTCCCTATCTCAAGTATGCTCTTGGAACTATCCATAACAAAAGTTTTTATCTCTTTACTATTTGTGGGACACATGTTCAAGAAATACCCCATTTACTAAACCATTTGTTATTTTGTTGCAACAAGTCTTCTTTATTTTGTACAATATGTCATTAAAGAAAACCTTAGGCCATCTTCCCTCTTCCATTTACTCAAATTTTTTTAAATATCTTCTGACTCACACTATAGTGATTGCTTCAATAGGAGTAACCTTTATTTCACTTAAGAAGATATCATAAGGAAGTACAATTTTAATTTTGAACTTTTTTGTAATCAAGAACTTCTGAATTTTCCCAATTTGTTTCCATTGCATGCCAGATGTACTGTTTTCCCACACTTCACAACAATAGAGAATCACCAAAATCACTAAAAGCCTAAAAATAATTTTAGTGGTCTTCCAGTCCCATAACTCTGCCTCTTTACACCGATTTTGAAAAGAATAAAATGTTCTCCAAGCCCCCAAATTTCTTTTATTTCTACATTCGTCCGAACTTAGAGTGATTTTTGTCAATTGTCCTTTGCAAGATCGTCTTGAGGGACTTATTCACGGCTCTGAATTGCCCATTGGCTTGAGGATAATATGGAGATGAATGCTCCTGCCATAAGCCCAATTTAGGAGCCAATTCGGACATCAGTTGGTTCTGGAAATGACTGCCATGGTCAATAAAAATGTTTCTTAGGATATTGAACCATGAAATATTCTGATTGAAGAGGAACAATGCCGTTGTTTCACTATCGTTTTTATAATTGGGCATGGCCATAGCCCACTTCGTAAAGTAGTCTGCGTCTGCTATAATGTACTTTTGATTCACTGTTGAAGGTAGATTACAAGTAGTAAAGTAAATAGCCCACTTTGTAAAAGGACCTACAGTGATAGTAGGGAAGAAAGGAGTTGGATGTGCACGCATCTTTCGAGTATAGACTTGACAAGGGTGGCAACATTTGACCGCTTCAATACAATCTTTGAAAAGCGAAGACCAAAAGTAGTCAGCATGCAAGCTTTTCTAGGCTATAGCAAGCCCTGAAAGATGACCACCACAAGTGCCACTGTGGCAATCATTAAGCACAGACTCTACTTCCTCTAAGGTTAAACAACTCCTAAGGATTGAATCGACCCCTCAGAGATATCATGTATCACTAATGATGACATAGTTCTTAGCCAGGTGACGTAATTTTCGACGTTCGTCCTTGGAGAAAGCGGGAGGAAACTTCGAAGTCTGGGGATAGATTATGATATTTCCATAGATTATGAAGAGATGAGGAATAGATGTTCATCGGGGAAAATTTCCTCATAAATAGTATCCTCTCCACAAGGCAGCTCGGAAATTAATTCTGCAAAAACCAATGATTTCTTAGACTTGGCCGACAAGAACTCGAGATAGAATTCTTGTAAAATAACAATCCATCGATTGTATTTTCCCCCAATTACTCGGCTACTCAGGGAAAATCGGAAAGGATTTACCATCGCTAAGACAAATGTTTTGCGTAGTAGAATATAATGGCGAAGCTGTTGGACAACATGAATAGTTACCAAGTCTAATTTCTCAACCGGGGAATAGTGTAGTTCAGGGCCTACCAAGCCTCGACTCAAGTAGTAAATCACATGCTCCATGAGAGCATCATCTTCCTGAACTAGAACCATACCTATGGTTGATTCTGTGGCTGCAAGATATAAAAGGAAATCTCTACCATAATCCGGTGGACTTGAAAGCAGGGCAAAGATGAACGTCTGCTTCAGGGCATCAAAAGAAAGTTGTGCAAAGTCGTCCCATAAAAATGGAACTCCTTTCCTCAGAAAATGCATAAATCCTTTAGCTATCTCAGCATAATTCGCTATAAACCATCTTAAGGAATTTGCCTTCCCCTGAAGACTTTGAAGTTGTCAAATGGAAGATGGGGGAGGCAATTGAACTATTTCCTCCACCTTGAAGGGATCAACCTGAGTCCCTTCAGCTAACACAATGAACCCTAACAAACGACCAGATGTAACCGCAAAAATGCATTTATTTGCATTCAATTGGATCTTGTAAAATCGACATCTCTTAAAAACCAACCAAAGGTGACTAGGATGATTGATTCTCTTTCGAGAACGAGCAGCTAAATCATCCAATTATGCTTCGATGACATGCCTGATGTCATGGAAAGTGTATGACATGGCCCGTAGAAACATAGTTCCAACATTTTTAAGACTAAAAGGCATCTTTTTCTACGCAAAGGTACCCGGGGACATATGAAAGTTGTCTTATGCAAGTCTTCTGGATGGATAGATATTTTATTATAACCAGTGAATCCATCCATGAATGAAAAAATATCATTACCCACACATTCGTAAACTATCTGATCAATAAATGGTGTGGGGTAATTATCTTTCAGACAAGCTTTGTTCAAATTCCTAAAGTCAATGCACACTTGGATCATTCCTTGCTTTTTATCAATCAGGACTGGAATAGAAACCCAATCCATTAGAGGAACGGGGTATATGAAACCCGCCTTGAGCAGCTTTTATACTTCAGCTTTAATAGTTGTTGCTTTCCTAGGATTGACTGGCCAAAGCTTCTAACAAATCAACTTAGCATTTTCATACGTCTTGATCTCATGCTGAATGATGGATGGATCAATACTAGGAATTTATTCATAAGACCAAGAAAATACAGCCCAAAACTCTTTAAAGAGGTTGGTATAAATATGAATCTCTTCAGGGAAACACTCGGCTTCGATGAAGACATTTTCTATCACATTAGGGTTCCTAGAGAAGTTTATCGGTACAATTTTTGAAATGACCAACATGTTACCTTCGACACAGATGTGTGCTGAAGCCAAAGGATTTGAAACCATACAAACATCACTAGTAAGCAGATTGGAGAACCTGGATTTGACTTCTTGCAATGGGGAAAGAAAATATGAACGATGGTGTAAGTCTTCCCAAGGTCGATCTACACCCATCATTGCTTCTAAGATTGCTTCCTAAGCAATCCATAGCAGAAGTAGAGTCAAGGGTCCAAGCTGGGGCCACATCACCATCTAACTCTTCCTCTGAAAAAGGAGTAGGATGGTCGCCTGCAGAGTTAACGATAGACCAATATCTAAGATCTGCTACAGACATAGGGAATGCCATTCCACCAACTTGTCCTTCATTTAATGTGGTTGTAGGTGAAGGCAAGGTCCAAGGGTCTGAAAAATAACAAGTCCGCAAGAACTCTTCCCATGAAGACTCTTTGGAGGATAAAATGACATTGATTCTAGCTATAGGAGTGGGAAGATCAAATGTACCCATCAATGAAGAATACATCCCAAATCTGAGATTCTCAATAGGTTGACGGGGGTTATCCACCAATGGAATAGTAGAATATGAAGTTGCATGAGGGTCAACTGGAGAATAATCCAATTGATCGACCTTAACAATTTTCCCCTCATGAGGAAAACAAAGGACTCAAAATAGAGTCGAAACGATGGCATCCATTTCATAAATCCAATTCCGTCCTAAGAGGATATTGTAATCTAAGTTGGCATCAATGATTTCTACTTCGATATAATGACCTTTCCTCCAACACATATAGAAAAGGTTGGGATAATCCCATGTGGCCTATGAGAATGTCCGTCAAATTTTGTTAAGAGTGTGGGTGAAGGAACAACCAAAGGCAATCCAATGGCCTTCCAACATGACATAGACATTACGCACGTGGAAGCTCCCTCATCTATAATTGTTCAAGCAATGTTAGTTTTCTGGTAAGTAGACTTTATTTGAAAAGCCATATGATCAGGGAGTCTCTTTTTTGACATTGAGCATATCAAAAGTGAGCATTAAAGAATTGTTTGGATCAACTGCCCCTATCGTTGAAAGAAAATCACTTCGTTGAGGTGGAAACGACTGGAGTGCCTCTAAAGCTGACATAGCACATGGACTTTGAGCTAGATCTTCTACAATGGAGTAGTTTTGGGCTACCCTAGCATTAGGGTTGATAGTTTCACATTTGGCAGAACCTTTCGGTATCCGAGGTATAGACTCGACAGAGGGTCACTCAATATGAAGTGGATCCGTAGTTTTGGGAACAGATTTATCCTTGAATGTTTCTTCTTCACCATAATCACGTGACTGTGTAGTGACACTGATGTGAGAACCCATCATGAAAACATTTGAGGAATTTCCGCCCTCGTGGTTGCCCCTACAGAGGTACCAGGGTTTGAATTTGCGCCAGCCAGAAACTACTGCCCTTGCGGGAAAGGGTTAGTTAAGACAACTTGGGACCTAGAAGACCCTTGCTGCACTAACAAGCGCTGAGCATCTTGAATTTTCGAGGAGATGTGAGTCAAATGATTTCCACTGAATAACTTGCATGGAAATTTAATTTTCTTATTAGACTCTTTTCCATCCTCACGAGCATTATTGCCAGGTTTGTTTGCATTACCCTTCGCATCTTGATTCTTCTTTTTACCTCATCCCTTCTTATTCCCATATGAATTTTGATTTCCTTTGGGTTAGAAGCCTGAACGTTGCTTACAGAAGAAGGTTGGGAAGGTGGAGTAGTATACAGTGCAACCTGATTGGAAGAAGCAGTTTGTAGAGACAACCACTGCAATTGGCTGAGAAGGTTCACCGCATTTTCATCAATCGATCCAATAATACCATCAACATGCGGGGATAGCTTTGGTTTGGCTATATCAAGTGTGGATATAGGAGCATCAGGCAAGATCTCCTAAAGAGTCCCGAACTAAGAATATATCAGTTCTAACTGTTGGGCACAAAAGATAGGCTGGTCTTCGGAATAAACTCTAGACATAGAAACATCCTTAGAGATCTCAGGTTGTAATGATTTTAAAAATCATTAGAGATGGAATTCAAGTAGAATTTCGGCTTTAATGAGCCTCTTTCTCCATCTCCATTCCTGGATATGATCTGAAATGTGAGTAGCCATGTCCTGATTAAAATTGGCCAGATGTTCAGTTTTGGCTTTGAAATGGATAGGCAACTGAAAATGGTTTAAGAAAATGTTAGCCAAATGGCAAAAGACGTGAAGGTGCCCCCTGGAAACTCTATATACCACTTAGCCGCATTCCCAGTTAAGGTACACTGAAATAGTCTCAACCCAATCGAATCATTGATTAAGGAGTTAGATGAGCACCATAAATGGAATGTGGTTACATTGTTGCCCAAGTCTTCACCACTCTTCCCTTCGAATTATGGAATATCCGATGGAATTTTGGTTGGGACTGTAGGCCAAGCCGGATTGTATCTGATTGGATTGTTCATCAACTTAGTCAAATCTGGCAGATTGAGAATGGCCAGAAAGGGAAGTCTCGGAGGACCTTGGAGATTCCACCTAGATTGTGCGGGGTTCCCAAAAGTCTAAAGAGAGTGACCTAGATTTTGAAAGGTACCAGGTTGCCTGATGTAACTGGTAGAACCTACTAAACAAAATGGTGAACCTTGTGGTCCAACAAAACTCTAAGTTTGACCAACTCCAGCCGAAACACCTCTGTAACTGGCAACGTTTCCCCGTAACGAATTATTGTAAGGAGCTGACAACCCCTGGTAAGGGTTCCAAGCCTTAGCTAAGGGTGGAAGACTTCGAAATGAATTGACCGAGGAGTATGATACATTCCCTTGTTGGCCGAAAAACTGATTCCCAGTTCCTATCGCACTAACTGCACGGTTTGTCCAAGTCTGAAAGGGATTAGTACCTTGACCTGTGAAAGGAAAAGGCATAGACCCTACCGTCAGATTAGAATGTGGTATATGACCACTTCCAAAGGGGAAACGCTGAAAAGAAGCCAATCCACTGATCATGGATGTGGAGGCAGTAAATGGTACACTTAAAGGAACTAAAGGAATACCTTGAGAGGGCATTCCAAAAGGGAAGAATCCAACACTGGATGCATGAGCTTTGGAACTTCCTCTTGTCAATGGAATGGAAGTAGACCCAAACAAGGATGTGCTAGTAGTAGAGCCAAATAATGATGCAGAGGGGATGCGAATAGTTCCTCCCCCTTGTACTGATATAGGAGTCTGCATACTCGCAACACTAATGGTGGATGCCATGCTTCCAGCAGTGGTCATCGAAGGGATGTTTGTGTGTGGACCTAGGCTTGAAGGCCTATGTGACGGAGTTCCTACGTATAATAATACGTCTGCATGATCATAAGGGAGAGGAGAATTCATAGCTGCAATTGACTCTGAGAGCTCTTCTACCTCAATATTATCTTCTTACTGGAAGAGTACTTGAGAAAGTACTGGTGTGTTCCTCTCTAACTCTGTGGTAGTAAAAGGTCTACCTTGTTCACTGATGCCCCCGAGAGGAGGATCAATCTTCGATGCACCAGCTACCACTGGTTGAAAACCACTGGCAGAATCTCCCCTGTGCCTTCTAGGAGAAGGCTCTGGACTCGTAGGTGAAAGCCCATGGAGTCTATGGGACTGTCTAAGTGATTGGTCAACCACTTTGAATGATTTAATAAGATCTACTTGAAGACTCAAGAAAGTTGAAAGCTAGGCCAAATAGGAACACAAAACACATAAAAAATTTCTCTAAGGAATTTAGTAGTCAAACAACTTCCAAGTATTTCCGCTCCAGGTGATTAGGAACGAACACCGAAATACAAGAAAATGAATAAAAAGGGCCTTTCGAAAATAGATTGTGGTAATTACGCCCTAAGTCTACTAGCGAAGGTATCAGAGGTAGTTACGCTGACCTCCAGACAACAACCTTTACTGGTGCAAGCCCCCAAGCTTCGCAAGGGTGCCCTCCAAAAGTACCATTGAACGTGATGCAACGTCAACCTCAAGTGCCATGGGATTCCCCTCCATAGCCACCTATGTAGATCCCTAAGATTGGTAACTAAAGACACCAACTCATATCAAAAGATCGGTGGAACAGTTGTGAGGTAAGATTCGACAAGTAAGAGAGGAGGTATCTCTTGGCCTTATCTTCACAAACCCTTGTGGTTAACTCCCAGTCATGGAGCTTTCCCGATCTCCCTAACGCTATTGGATTTCACTCTTTATTCAGACTTCTATGTTTCACAATTTAGAGTGGATTTGGAGAGTTTACTCTCCTCTAACCTAATCCAAGGCCCTAAATAAACATAAAACTTGTTGGTGTATCTAATTGAAAATATAAAATGTTCTAGTTTATTTTATTAAGTGCTTTATTTTAAGTGGCTATTATTTTTAATTCGAAGGGACATTATGGAAGTGAAACTGATGATGTTCTTATGACACAAAAGAAATTAATGAAAAAATAACTTATATGCAATGCACTTTTTTGTTCTTCGATGAAAAGCAACTTCTATTTGGATTGTAAGAAACTTCTACCAAGCAAAAGCTTTTTCCTTTTATTTTGTTATAGCAGACTTCAAACTTACAAAAACAAAAAGACTATTGATGCTCTAATGATGGAAAACTACCCTGATGGAAGGTGTACATGATAATGCAAAAATTCTAGATTACTCTAACAAGAAATGAAAGCAATTTGTTTCTAAGCCAACTTAAATGTTTGAAAGGAATATGAATTTTGAACACAAAATCTTTCCCAAACACGAAGGACTAATCAAAAAGATCCCAAATCACTCCCAAAAACCAAAAGAAACCAAACTCAAATTTGTCAAAATAAAGCAAAAATAATGTTTTTGAAGAACTTTTCTTTTCCAAAAAACAATAAAAACAACTTTTCAAAAAGCACTCTAAATGCCACAAAAGACTCAAAGACCAAAAGCAAATCACAAGGAAACTTTGCAAGTTATTAATTCAATACGAATGAAAACTTGAACAAAATAGTTGTTTCAACTTGCACTAAATGATCGAACAGTAACAAAAAGAGTTTTAAGAAAACTGATCAAGAAATCAGGAAAGACACACTTTCAAATTCCTCAACAAGAAACTTTCGAAAAGCAAGAAAAAGTGAATGGCCACAAAATTGACGGGAAGCAAAGCAAGCAAACCATAAAAATGAAGTTTGACACAAAGATTGCAAAAAATCTTCTATTCTGGAAGATTAGAACAATCAAGAACCTCAATAGGAAGCCTTGTGTGTTCAAACACAAATAATAAAACTCACTGGAAAGCAAACCGAGGCCAAAAACTCTTCAAAACAGGAGAGAATTCGGAACAGTGAGCTCATTGTAAAATTAAATTCTAAAAATAGAAGCTGACCACTCTGAAACCACAGAGACCAGGAAACAAATCTTTCCAGGTAGAAAAATTTGAAAAAATCATGCAAAAAATTGTATACGTGAATGTGTCCCTACACAACTGCATGTACACGTGCTTCTGCCAAAAGTAACTCGCGTATATGCGGTTTCAGTTCACAGAAACAAGCATGTGTACGCTTCTGTAAACAGACAAAGCTGCGTATATGAAGTTTTAAAAGAAAAATAAAACATGAGGCCTGATGAAAAGATCAAACTTGAAGTCAGAGTTCCTATAGGAGTAGGCAGTACAGTGACAGTAAGAAAACCAAGAACTGAGCCTTTATTGGCACCAAATAACCCAAACTATGAATAACAAGATTGTTATCCCCAGTGGAGTCACCAATTCTGTTGAGGGAAGAAGTCCCCTAGGGTTTTGGGTTAGAACCGTAGCAGAGTAGGAGGAATCTGCAGCAAGAAACAAGCATTCAACTCAGGCAACATGCTTAAACAAACTAACTATGCGAGGATGAACAGACCCAGATGTCCTTTGTTTGGGTAGTTCTGGCCAGGGTTCAAACCCGCTGCAACTCCTAATGATCTTCGAACCTCCAAATCAGCAAATTTGAATACACATAGCAACATATAGATAAATCATTGTAGTGAAATCAACTTTATATCATATAAATAGATGGTTAGTTATACATTGAAATAGTCGTTCAGATATAAACCATAACAATAACATCAGATGCATAAACAAAGTTGATATTAGGAACAAGACAACACTTCTCTTATTGTAGAAAACTATAATAAAAATATGGAAATATTTCACCCGAGTCTTCCTCTTCCGACTCCAAGCAGAACCATCCTCCAGGTCCATCCAATCCCAGTCTTCAACAACCTCCTTCCATAACAAAAACCATGATATCTCCAAGCATGCGTCAGAATAGAAAAACTCAAGGAAACAAGGGTTTCCTAAACTTGGGGAAGTTCTTGAAGCACATGGATTCTTCAGACTTGGTCAGGGGATAATCTCAGTATAGTAATTCTATCATTTCTCTCCTCCTTAAGGCCTTCCCATTGAAGTCTTTTTATACTTCTCCCAAATTAGTTTTTTAGTTGGGAAATAGTTGGGAAAAGTTGTGCCATGGGCACTAATATGTAATCAACAGGTAAAACCCATGATATCCTCCCATATTTAAGTAAATTTAATTTTTTTAAGTGTTTTAACACATATACGTGGGTTGGGTATAGACTGACCTGCGTGTACACGCTTTTAACGCAAGGCAAAGTAGCGTACAGGGAGTAAAACATTGTTTTTAAAATATTTGGACCAAGTCTAGAAGGAGGGGTTGCCTTAGGCCATAAAGAAAGCATCACAAATACATAGGGTGATATTTGGAGCCCTAATATATGAGGTCAGAAGGGGAACATGATGGCTGAAATGTATTAAGTATATGGAAAGGAAACCGGTCAAAAACTAAGAAGGACTTCACCAGATTTCAATCTACCAAGCTAGCAAAAGAAGATCAGAAAGAAACAATTGTCTGAGGTGGGCATACCCATGCTCAAAGAAAGTATATCATGTTCGCATATCAAGTACAAGCGGATCCACTATGTATACAAGTATAAGGAACTGAAAGTACATAACGGATCATCTGATCATGATCGAACAAGTACATGTATGAATATGACATATAATAATATGATAAATGAATATGAAAGATGAAGCTGATCACTAATGTCAAAAACCTGATCCCAATAGTACCAAATGAACATGATGGAATAATATGATACTACATCGCAACTTGGATGCCAACATATAGGATGTTGCTGTGAAGGATTGCAACATATAATGTGGAATGGTGTCAACTAGCAGCAACAATTGGGCCACAAGAACAAATGGGTAATAAACAGGTAAAACCCGTGATCTCCACCCATAGTTAAGGAAATTTAATTTTTTTATGTGTTTTAACACATATACATGGGTTGGGTATAGACTGACCCACATGTACATGCTTTTAACACAGGGAAAAGTAGCGTAGAAGGAGTAAAACATTGTTTTTAAAATATTTGGACCAAGTTTGGAAGGAGGGTTTTCACTAGACTAGAAAGCAAGCATCACAAACACACAGGGTGATATTTGGAGCTACAACACTATTCAAGTCAATTCCAAGATATTTGTAATTCGTAACTTCTCCCAGAGTGTTTCCTTAAAAGTAGAACTTATGCTGGTTATGTTTTCTTTTTTTAAAGAAAAACACTACTTTTGTTTTGCTAATATTGGCTTGCATCCCCACATTTCTAAAAAAATACTCAAGGGAAAGTAAGTGCTTGTTGTAGCTCTAATACCACTTGTTGTAGATCTAACACAAGAATATTATAGATTTGATAAGAAAGTATACGATAATGCAAATAAGCCCAAGAAATAGATAGAAATGATTCTTTATTATCAAACCCTTAAGGTAGGGCAACACCATACATTCACTCCTTAAGGAAGGAGAATACTCCACAAGCCATATGCCTGTTCATACAAGACTATTTCTCTTCATATCTCTCCATGTGGAGTCTCTAGCCTCTGTATAGGCCTCATACATACAATACCATGCATCATTACCATGGTTTCCTCATACCATCAACTAATACCATGGGCCCCTTACATTATTATTAACTACTTGTGGTCCCTTACATGACATGGGTTAACCACCTTATTTCTTACTATGGCCCATCCCATTATTACATTATTACCTTGGGTACCTCCCTCGGTACCCCATATTACCCCCCTAGTATATAATATTCCACCCCCCTTAACATGTTTCGTTCCCGAAACATGGGAAGAACACAAATAATAAGATCTACTCAAAAGAGTAGTCCACCGGTACCATGCACGTGCATCTAGCCATCCAAGAGAAAGGTGAACCCTTGATCTCGCTAGTGCTTCGCTCGCTTGAGATGGAAGTTGACTATGGTAGCTCTTCTATGTTGATGTGTAGTAGGTGGATCTCCTTTGTATCCGCCACGTGACTCTTTTGTTTCCATCTTGACGGTTGTCTTGCGGGGTGATGTGGGTGATGATATGTTGAAGTTTTAACCCATGATGGCTTTTGCTTGACTTCACCCTGCTGTAGGGCCTGTTGTGGTGTCTTCTTTTTCAATATAACTTCAGCCACTAAGCCTTCCTCTGATGAATCATCACCTGTAACCGTTTCTTCTGAAGCCTCTGTTTGTGTTTGATTGTTGATCATCAAGGGCTCATCATCTGATATGTCAGTCCCTTGAACATCTTCTGCTTCAGCCACCATGTGCTCTACCTGTTTATGGATGGAAATATCCTATAATGTAATTTTCTTCTTTTTATACCATAGCTTCAGGAATTTCTTCTGCACATTAATATTGATAGTACCCACGGATTCCATCCAAGGATATCCCAAAACAACATCCCTATTATCCATATCTAAGGCATAAAAATCACCATGCAACACATATTTATCCATAGAAATCTTCAAATCCTTGTACACTTTAACATCCTCATTATCAACCTGTGTATGTTCAATTTCTTTTGTTGAAATTTGCAATTTTTTTGCCAAGTTGACATTTATGAGATTTTGCTTGCAACTCGGATTTATAGACACAAGGATTTTCTCCTTCTGAATCAATCCGTGAACCTGCAATACCGAGATACCGGCCAAAAATAATCCTTTCGGTTCCTTGGTTTCCTTCTTTCCTGTAAAAATAACAACTTTGCTCGGTTGTGTGTCTATCTGTGTGTTCTTATCCACAATATTTGATTTACAGTCAAAGCGCTCTATAGGAGCTTTGGCAAATTGGCCGCAACTCGCAAAAGGTCCATTGCGACGTTGATGCCAATGCACCCATTGCCATCGTTCACTGTCCAAGTACTGGGTCCCCTCCCTAAGCTTAGTCCAATCATCTAGGATATGATTCAGTCTGAAATACTGCTCCATTTGTGCTAGCCATGTTGACGTGTGAGAACCGTCAAATTTATACAAGTCCCTCGAACTCTGATCTAGGTACGCCATCACAAAAAAAAAAATTGGCGAAATTTTGAAATTGTCACAGTTTCGTCAATATTGATCAGAATCCTTATTATGACCTTTTTTTAGAAATGGAACAATCATTCTGCATCTGCCCATGTGATACAAATCCTAATCCAGGCACTAGAATTCCAGATCTGCGTTGCTACTCTCCCGCCGTCACCCAAAAGTTTGCAAAAAGAGCTGATTTTAAATCAGCGATATCTCCCTCATCCGGACTCCGGTTCGCCTGATTGTTTTTTTGAAATTGGGTGTTTTTTCACAAATATTCCAGATCTGCAATTATAACTTGCAGATCTTGCACCAGGACATCTAGATCTGCGCCACAAATGCGCTGCCCCGAAAAATTGACTCCAACCCTACTGATTTTTAGATCAGTGATATCTCCTTCATCCGGACTCCGATTTGACTGATTTTTTTTTTGAAATCGGCTATTTTTTCACAAGGAATACAGATCTGCAATCATATTTTTCAGATCATGAACCAAAACGTACAGATCTGATCTGCAAACTCGCCGCCCTTGAAATCCTGCAAAAAGTAAAAAAAACTTCTCCACTTTTGTGCCCAAGAAAGTGCTCTGATACCACTTGTTGTAGCTCTGATACCACTTGTTGTAGATCTAACCCAAGAATATTATAGATCTAATAAGAAAGTATAAGATAATGCAAATAAACCCAAGAAATAGATAGAAATGATTCTTTATTATCAAACCCTTAAGGTAGGGCAACACCATACATTCACTCCTTAAGGAAGGAGAATACTCCACAAGCCATATGTCTGTTCATACAAGACTATTTCTCTTCATATCTCTCCATGTGGAGTCTCTAGCCTCTCTATAGGCCTCATACATACAATACCATGCATCAATACCATGGTTTACTCATACCATCAACTAATACCATGGGCCCATTACATTATTATTGACTACTTGTGGTCCCTTACATGACATGGGTTAACCACCTTATTTATTACTATGGCCCATCCCATTATTACCTTATTACCTTGGGTACCTCCCTTGGTACCCCATATTACCCCCCTAGGTACATAACAGTGCTCTTGTAATCCAAGAGAAAATTTAGCAATTAGAATAATATCATTCGCATACAAAAGAAGCCTTATAATATACTCACCTAAATGGATACTGTCACCCCCTGCGATTTTAACCACTCTTCATGCTTGTCAATATATAAACCAGAAAGGGTAATAGGCAATGGGAAACCTTGCTTGCGCCTGATATCACCTCTAAAAATTTTAGAATTTCCTGCCAAAGTTCTAATTTTGAGTTTCACCTCTTCATAGAGCCTTTGCACAACTGCTCTCAAATTAGTAGGAACCCCAAGTTATTCCATTATGTGCCAAAGTTTATTGTTATGAACTGCGTCAAAGGCTTTTCTAAAATAAAAAAAGCAACAAAAGGCTTCTTCCTTTTTTTCCCGAACATTTCCAATGGTGTGCTTTAATTTTATACTATGACCAATTGTTGAATGTTTAGGTCTAAAACCTGCTTTCCCTTTAATACGTTTATCTCTTCCTCGGTTGCCACTTGGTGATTTTATTTTCTAGAATGCTTTGAAATAACTTTTTAAATAAGGGATTTATCATTATGGTCCTATAATTGGAGGGATTATTGATGTCAACACTCTTGAAAATAGGTATTTCCAAACGCATTCTCCAATATGTGGGTGACCCCTATTGTATGATGTTGTTGAAAATTTTTGTAATGTGAGGTGCAAGAATTTTTAAGCCCCACTTTAGATACTTTTCTTGGAGTTCAACTAATTCTTTTTCTTTTCCAACAACCAAAATTCTTGATACCCATCTCTACCTCTTTCACTGTGAAGAGTTTAATATCAATGTTGACCAAGCGAGGAGGGTCAATGATGAGTGTCAGAGTTGTAATTCAACAAACTCCTTCAACTCTTAATTTTTCAACCCGGGGCTACATAAGCGTAGAGGCGTAGCATAGGAAATGCCAAATGATTATGGTATTCACTTATGTAAGATCTACTTATAATTTCTCTACTTGAACTTGCAGAATAAAAATAATGGAAAGAATCAACCCCAAGCAAGTCTGGTCTTGAAATCAGCTAAAAGAAATACTTGCCAAACTTTAATAGAAAGGAATTGAGACAACTCTACAACCAACTTCAAAGAAATAAGGAAAAGAAATAGAAGAAAATATCCTTTTGATTGAGTCTCAAATGCTTTAATAAATAGAATGAATAATTATGAACCTAGTTAAATATGTTTCTATTACAAAGGTTTCATTGATGTACTGAAACATTGTTCCTACACCTGGTGTTCTGACTTGGTATTGGAACCCTGAGTTCTTGTACTAAAATACTATGTTCCTGTACCAAAACATATGTTCTTGTACTCAGAACTAGTTGTTCCTGTACTAAGGAATCGATGTTCCTATATTAAGTTCTACTGCTCCTATATCAAAGTAGCTTTTGTCTTCAATCACTTTTACCATGCATAAAGTGTGTCAACATTAACCAATGCTAAACAAATATGAGAAAAAAGGAAATATTAACTCAATCATTCAAAAGAAACAAAGATCCTTCAACAATCAAACATTCAAAATAGGAGTAATGTGAAGGCTAAAGAAAACGCTCAATCGACAGAAAGAGTTTTGCATGAAAACATTAAGTGTCTACTTAAAAGGCAAAGTGCTCCTCTCCTTTAGGTTTTTGTTACAACACGAGTAAAGTTTTCTCAAAACAAATATTTAAACTCATAAAATGTTTTAAATAATTGGCAGTCATTTGATAAGTTCTTATATTTCTTCAAGGAAAATATCACAATTATCTTTGTACAAAGATTTACTTATGTTGTGATCAGATCTATTGTTTAAACCAAAATAGATTTGAATGGATCGAAAATAAGGCATCTGAAAGTAAATGGACTTGTAAATGATTTAACTAAAAGAAAATCAATTGCAAATGATTTAATTGGAAACAACTCATAACCCAATCTTAACTTGAGGAAATGTAGGGAAGCACTTGTATTGAAAGACAATCATTCAATACTCAGAAAGGAAGACTAAGGAAATGCTATAAACAACACACTTACATACCACATCCCTTAGATATGAGACGCACATGCATTTTCACACAGAAACCATCAATCTGCGATTTAAACAAATAAAATAAAGACTCTTATGCTCAAAACAGTATGATAAATTATAACACAACTATGAGATAGAGGGATAATGAGCTATTTTGGCTGGGCTAGGCAAGCTATTTTGGTTGGACCCTAGCCAACCACCCAACTCATTTTCATTTATGAAAACTTGAAGATCAACTGCGGAAAAGGAGCATCACATAAGATAAGAACCTGAAATAGATTGAACTGGCATTACTCCTTAAATTATTAAATTTTGCTGCAAATATACATCAAAGCTTCATAGTTCTAGCCCAGAGACAGGCGATACAAAATAGAGTCTACACAGTAGAAAAAATTCCCCAACGTATCGCTACCTAGTTCTTGCCCAAAAACCCTATTTATACACATACATTCGGCTCTCGGACCCAACATAAACTTAATCTAGAATGTGCTAGTCAAAAACTGATCTCCTCTTTTCACACTTGCCTCAATGCTCCAAACTTATTTCAGAGTATATAACTAATCCTTGTTGAGGAATGCGTGTCATTTTATCAACAGATACACTGTTTTGGCAGTGGGCAAGCTAAATTTGTTGGCTATCTCAATTACAGGAATGGTGGACGGTACAAGAACCTGCCTGCACCAACCAACTTTTACTTTGATTAATGACTTTTACTTCATCATGTCTTTGAGGAAATGGAAAATAAATAAGTTACAAAGACACATAAATTTATTTAACCTTTCAAATAATAGTTAATTATATATAGCCCATATTTACCAAAGTCATGAAGAGTCTAGGAATGTGTGTAAAAGATTGAGTTCTAATTGTGAAACATAGGGTTTAAAGGGTAGGATTAGGACATGTTTAGGGTCAAAATTAGGACAATTACAGAGATCAACAATCAATTAGGATAAATTCTTTTTTGCATAGTAAAACCATTTAGAAATCGTAATACTAATTTTCGTTTGCATCTTTCCCGTTTGGAGGTCCTTCCAAAATAATTTGGGGTTATTTTTTCCAAGGACGATTATTTCTTCCCTCCTTGAAACCATGAAATCAACCTTTTTATTTCTTAATATATGCTTGTAAGCTTTGAGTTTTATTTTATCCTTGTTTGACTCTTTCAACATTCTCCTTACCTTTTCTCATTATTCGTCAAACCAAGCATTAACCACAAAGCAATTTGTTTTAGACTTCGTAATTTTTTCTCTTTTGCACTCTGCAAGTGGGCTTTGAATCAATGTGCTAATTCATGATTATGAAGGCCATGGATCAAAATTTTCTCCTTCTCGGAGAGTCTCTCTAGTGTTATTTTGAACGTATTACAATTTTTTGGTGTCATAATAATTCTTCCCTTTGGGATATTTTGTTTAACAAACTATGTTTTTTACCCTAACTTCTTCTTTCCAGTCCAAGAGAAACTTAAATAAATTGGCTTGTGATCTAATTTTAAATCCCAAAGTTGTTCTCCAATCAAAACTTCCTCCATTTTCTCATAAAAACCATGTGATAAAATTACATAATCTACTACATTTTTTCCATTGTAAGTAGTGCAAGTAAAATAAAAATACTTTTCCCATATAGACATAACATTAATGACTAAATTGAAAACCCCACATAGAGTAAGAAATTATTCACAAAAAATAATGCAACCCTTATACTCTGAAATTCTTTCCCACTGATGATTTCTCTCTTCTGTAAGTCAGATAGGGTCACAATATTCTTTACAACAAATAATGCTAGATTTCTAACTTGCAGTCTTAACATCGAAATCACCCACTATAAGGACTTGGCCTAGCTGATAATATGTGTGATATCTGATTTTAAGGCTACAAAGGGATCTTTGTGGTCAAGCCCTCTACTTTTGAAAGTTTTTGAAACTTGCAGCACAAAATAGTATGTTGTAATTCTAATGTGATCTCCATTTTTAGATGTTTTAAACCAAATGAATTGTTTATTTGAGTCTTCTTTTTCTAACTAAGTGAAACCCCCTTATTTTTCTGTCACTTATAACATGATACCCTCATGTCCTTTGCCATTCCCTATTGCCTTGTTCCACACTACTATCTTCTAGTACCCTTCAAACAAAGGTGTCTTGCACCCTTCATGCTTATGTGTTTCTATGTGGCAAATTATGTGTCTATCTTCCGCAATAGGCCCTAACCTAGGTCGTAATCTCCATGGGTAACCTATGTAGTTCCAACAAACTAATCCTAAGGAAACCTAGGTATGACTTTATTGTTATTTTCTTTGACATACAAGATTCATGGTTGAGTCTTTGTCACTGCTTTCCCATAATAACCTTGTTGCATGGTTTCCTGCTAAATAATTTGTTTCCTCTTATTTTTTACCATCTTGCTACTTTTCTTTGGAATGAATTCCAAAATGTGATATCACAAATTTACTTTTATAAATCCATGCTCTCTTTCCCTCGCCCCTTGCTGCCCTAACCTTTGACATGTCCTCCCTCCTTTCCTCTTGTGTCTTATAATTAAATATTCTTCTAGAAAAATGAGAGAATCACTCAAGATCTGTTTCTGGTTATAATGATATATTTATCACGCAATCTAGGAATGATGACTCTTATGAGCCTTTATCTCTCACCGTTAATCTTACCTACCCTCCATGCTTGGTATATATTTCTTTTCCAAAGCAACTTGTCTTCTAAGAAGTCCCTTGTGTTGGGCCTCGATTTTGTCTCATTTTTCACTCAAAATCTCTAATGCTATTGTTTGATTAAATGATTATTGTTCCAAGTATTTGTTACTTCTTTTGTTTTAACAGGATTAAAATACCATTAATGGAAGTTTAATAAAAGTTTGTATGTTGTATATTAAAGTTGATTTGATCATGTTTTGAACCTACACTTACCTACCTGCACTGTGCAACAGATTCCTGTACCAATTCAGTTCTTACAGCGTGCCTGCACCAGTGCAGTTAGCATGCTTGCACCAGTGCAAGTTTTACAATGTGCCTCCACCAATTTGGGGCTTTCATACATTGAAACATTTATGGGAGAATCTAAAATTTTATGATAAAAATGTCATTTGAACACTTCCACATAAGCCAAAACACACCCAGGTCATATAGATTTATATTTAGAGAATAATTAATGTTACAACCCCGAATTTGTAGCAGTTTCTAGAGCCTATTTACACCTCTATTTGTGTATCGATCATAGTGAATCTCATAATTTTGAAACATGGGTTTTTCTCCCAGAGTAGGAAAATGAGTAAGCCTTAGGCCGTTTTCTAAAATTCACAATGGTTAAGGAGATACGAGGGGGCTTTGGAGGAAGTTTGTTAGAAGTACCAACCTTTCCAGAATTCTAGAAAATGCCTAGATTTGGGAAATTTGTGGTAAATCTCCATTATTTCAATAGGGAAATGGTTGTACTAATATTTTATTAGTGATAATTAGCTGGGATTCAATCCCCATGACGTTTTCAAAGGATTTTCTTGTTTTATGCAAGGTTTGGAATGTAAAAAGATTATTGAAGAAGAGTTATGGCTCTAACCCTAGCTAATTAATTAGTCAATCAATTAAGTACAGGGAAGAAGCACGCATAGCTAGTGATAGTGCGCATCAAAGGAAGGTGCAGAAGGGCAGAGGAGCTGTCCCAATGTAGCCTCACGTAGTTCATAATTGGTGGATCACTCCTCTTGCTTCTTGGAGCTGAGCATTGTCTGCATGATGTAAAAGACTGTGTTTTTTAATTAATTTAAGCAATTCTTATTCATGGTTTGTCTATTCATTTATTGCATCTAATGATTTTGATCTCTTTGTGAACCAGTCACTCAAAGAGGGTGCAAGTTGGCTAGGTTGGCCGTCAGACCAGCTCCACACCACTCTCATCTTTTAAATAGAATTTCAATTCTTGTTTGTTTGCCATGTGAATTTGATTTCTTTACAATTTATTTCTGCCTTTTATTGATGTTATCTAACTTGCTGCAGATTTTTTATTCCCAAAAATTAATTCGATTTGTTGTAATCCATTATTCCATGTTTTAAGGCTAATTTGAGTTGCTGCAATTTGTTTCTATTTCATTTGCTGCATTATTAATTATACTTGTACTTGAAATATTTTAAACAACTATTGTGCCCTCCAGATTGTCCGAATCCATAAGATTGGCTCTGCCATTATCAGATATAACTCCAATTCTATAAATTAATCCAAAACCATTCATTTATATTTAAAGTTGCGATTTTTACATTTGTTGAGCCGATATTTATAAATACGAAAAACCACATGTTTGAATTGATAAATGCTTAATTAATATTATGGTCTCCTTTAACTTCTGGATTGTGCTTACACATAATTAGTGCAAGCAGATTGTTACACAGAATTAGTGCAAGTGAAATTTTACATAGAATTAGTGCAAGTAGACTTTAGTGCAAGAAGAATTAGTGCAAGAAGAATTAGTACATGCAGAATTAGTGCAAGCAGAATAGTTTGAATTGCTTTTGAATTTATTCCAACATTTATAGTCTTTTTGTTATTGTGTCAGCACCGCTTGATTTCCAGTTCTGATTTCCCTTGTCTTTACTTGCAATTAGAATTTCCTTTCACATTGATTGCTTTTAATTTCCTGCATGATTTTAATTGTCTGGATTGGTTTTTCTCGCACTAGTGCAAGATTATATTTATTTTCGAGATTAATTGCAAGATAGACTAGAATTTGTTTTGCAAGTTACCAGGGACTCTCTATGGCATTTCCAATGTCATGTCTCGAAGTTAAAGAACTCTGCAGATTAATAAAATAAATGTTGGTACATTTATTGACCCTCTACTGCACCCAACATTTTGGCACTGTTCCCGGGGAGGCGCTTAGGGAATTGACCTTGGTGACCTGTTGCATTTGGTTTCTATTCCTTCACCTAGTTTCTCTTGCAATTTTATGTTCTTTGATTTTATTTCTTTCCTGCATTTTTTCTTTAATGTTTCTCATTTTATTTAATGTTGTAAGAACTCCCCACCCACCTACACATATATATATACTCTATTCATGTGCTAACAAATGTACGAGTGGTCTCGTTGAAGATATACAAATGGTATTTTGAGGCATTTTTCAATGAAGAGTTTGAGGCTAACATCAATCATTCAATGCACCTATTTTACTGATTAGTCGGAAGAAACATTCAAAGAAGGAGTCTCGAAGTAGTACATGGAGAACCCTTTTAGTTTGGTAAGAAATGGAAAACATTGTTACTTTTGAATTTCCTATCAAAGATCTAGGAGTGGTTGAAATGCATAATATTTCCCCATCTGCACTAACAAAATTTCATGGTTTGGTAAATGAAGACCTAGATACATTCTTATTCGAGTTTGAAGTACTTTGTAGATGATATGGTTATTGTATTAATTCTTAGAGGTTTCAAGTGTTTCCTCTTACTCTTAAAGGAGCAGCTCGCCGTTGGTTCATGAGCCTTGGTGGGAATTGCATTCAAACATGGGAAGACATGAAGAATGCATTCTTGGAGAAATATCAAGACTACTACCACGCTGGTGAAGATATTTTTGGAATAACACAAGGGGAAAATGAAATATTGGAGGAATACGTGGAGCGATTTAGATAAAACCTCCAAAAATCAAAACATAATAATTTGGTAAAAGATATCTTGAAAACACTCCTACTCAAAAGAATCAAAGATGAGTTTTTAGAATCTTTAAATCTAATAGGAGGAGGTGATGTTTTTCACTTACCATATGATGATGTTTGTAAATTATTCATTAGTTATTCAAGAGGAATCTCCAAGATCGGTAAGAATTCTAGAGAACTTTCTTCTCAATTTTTGGAATCAATTACAAAAATAGGAGCTACAAAATCTTTTCTAAATTTACAATTGGATGATTTGTAGGAAGAATGGAAACAGTGTAAGGAGGATCATTCAAAAAATTACTTCCCATCATTGTTGGGGTTTCAAAAGGTATTCAAGGAGTCAAGTAAGGAAATAAATCGACCGCCAGGTATAACTCAAAAGTCATCATCATTTAATACTTGGAGTAATATTTATTATCCCGAGAAGGTTCCTCAACACATATACAACCCCACAGTTCCATGTAAAACTTATAATCCTCCTTTGATTCAATACCCCACCTTATGGCTGCAATGGACCTCTCCTTGGCCCTCCTCCTCAAGCCAAATATCTCGATGGCCTCAAGAATAGTTTGGAAATTTTTTTGTAGGGAAATCTCCCATGCAAATTTAATCATATGAGCACCAACAAAAATTACAATTTCTTTCCAATAGACCATTATGTTATCCTCCTCCATGTTCCCAGCTGCATGTGCAACCTTATCTTAACCTTAATCCATACCCTCATCCATACCCTAACCCTAGTCCATGCTCCCATCCATACCATAATCGTAATCCCAATCCAAACCTTAGTCTAAGCCTGAACCAAAACCTTAATCCAAACCATCAAGTTGCACAGTACTTTGAACCTCCTATTATTTCTACTGATTCCCATATCGAACAAGATGTTACACCTTCCATATTGGGAAAGGGAATGAATTTGGAAACTTCCCCCATTATCGCAAAACATTTACCCCGGGAAGATATAATTCGAAGACCACCTAAGGATCAATCTTTCATTGGAACTTGTTCTGAAAATGTTGTTGTAACTCAAAGTCCTAGAATCTCTCTCAACCTTTCTTATGAATCTGAAAATCAAATATTCGAGCATGAACTTGAGGGATTTATCTTTTGTCTTTCACCAGATTTTTTGTGCTTACAGGAGAATGACTATCAAACTGTGGAAGACTTGCATCAGTTGGAGAACCAAAAATACGTGGATTCCATTGAATCCTAGTTTTGAGCAACCATCAACCCATCTTATTTCTTCATCATTAAAAAACTCTTGGTACCATGTCAATTAAAGAAACTGGTTTCTCATGCTTTGGTATGTATTGAAGTTTATTCTTTAAAACTAAGTGGGAGTATAATCAAAATTTTGTTATGCACATGGCTTCATTAGAAGTACGCCTACACTTAAAGGTGATATTTCTCTCTTTAAAAATAGGGTATGGTAATGAATAAAGATGAATAAAAATACTCTTGAACTTGTGATTCCATAAAACCACAGCTTTTGAAATTTTTATTATTATGCATTCTCATGGTAAAACTTGTCAAAAGTACTTTACACTTAACGATTCATATTTTTAAAGTGACTTTGATTGTGGATCCATATGTCTTGTTATAAGTTACATGTAATACTTTTCTCTTATTCTAACAAACTATCATCTAGAAAATATTTTCAAATTCCTCTTCGAAGAGACCAGTGAAAAACCTCCTATGGTGGACCATGCCTACAAAAATGTAATAAGCTTTCATAAAGAACCCTAGCCTGATAAACTCAAGGAATCTTTTTGGTCATTATCTAACATGTTTTTTAATAAGTTCTTAGGGTAGCATGACCAACCAGTAAAGAATAGTAATTAAAAACTTTTCATGCCATTTTGTACTCTTAAGGAGTAGATTTTCTTCCCCACCTATTAAGTAATCCATCTGAGGTTAATCATAATCAGAGTTTTTTTCTAAAAACATAAATGAATTAATTGAGGGATAGGAGGTATCATTACGATCCGACCTACTATGATCATGGGTCCCAAGGAGAATAACATTAATGCACTGGTCACCAAGCCAGGGTAATGGCTTTCAGTTGGAAAACTGGAAGAATAGAGGTTTCATCGTGAGAAAACTCATTCATTCTTTGTTAGTTCTCGTGAATGACATTTTCATTAGCTTGTTAACAAGGCAGGACAATGTCCTTCAGTTAACTTATAAAAAGAGAAAAAGTAAATGCTCATGAATAACTATGAATCTATATCTAATAGGTGGGACACATGCATTTCGTAAGGTTAAAAGGTATCCCTGTCAAGGCTATGGACACCTGCTGGCAGCAGGGTCATGCCTGTGGTATTAAAGTGAATTTTACACTATGATTTACTTGGGTTTTTTTGCTTTCCCTAAACTCATCATGGCTTTAAAATCCTTATGTTGTTATGCCTTGGAGTTCTATCTTTTTTAGTGATTTCTATGGACGTGGGACCCATAGTGCAGGTAATTCACTGTGCTCGGATAAGAGGAGCTTTAACTATACATGGATAGTGGTAAAATAATAATTATGAGAAGGTATTACTATGTCTACCTGTAACACCATATCCGTTAAATTGTGTCACTCATGTTTATAATGAGGATGTTAAAGTGAAACTTTGGATCACGGATGCCTCCGAGATATTATTTTTGAAAATTTTAAAAGTTTTCTATTCTTCTCAAGTAATAACACCTTCCTTGCAATTTAGTTTTAACATGGTATTTTTTGTTTTAGGTTTTCTTGAAATCATTTGAAGTAAATAAAGAGTCTAGCAGAGACTCTGTTTTTAAGAGAAAGCTTTATCAAGTGCAGGAAATGTAATCATGCAGAATTGCAGGCTCATCATTATGAATGTTTATACATGTTTCAAATTTTGTTTTTTTGCAAAGGAATAACAATACCGGATTTTCTTGCATGAGGACATGCAAGATGGTCAACATGGGGGGATGTTGGGCCTCAATTTTGTCTCATTTTTCACTCAAAATCTCCCATGCTACTGTTTGATTAAATGATTATTGTTCCAAGTATTTGTTACTTCTTTTGTTTTAATGGGATTAAAATACCATTAATGGAAGTTTACTAAAAGTTTGTATGTTGTAGGTTAAAGTTGATTTGATCATGTTTTGAACCTACACTGTTATGAAGCTAGCTCACAAAAATATAGAAAAGAGAGATCCACACCTTAGAATTTAGCCTCTTCGAGGGGGCAACCTCCTTTACATTACATAAATGAGAAATTCTTGGATGATTCAAATGACTAAACCTCATTTCTATATATAGGAGTCTAAGGAGTTACAATATAAACCAGCCGACCTAACAATAATAATATAAAGCCACAAAAATAACAATAGAGGGATTCTATGGGTCACAGTAATAACAATATGTGGACAATCGGGGCACAACAATATTAAGAAGGGATACAACTACAATAGTAATGGGGTAATCACTAGTATTATACGAACCCAACATGCCCCTCTCCTTCAAAAAAGTTTTTTCCTCAACGCTTCAGTAGTTCTAGATGCTTCTGTATAAAATTCTCATCCTCCCATGTGGAATCTTCAGCGGATAAGTTCATCCACTTGATAATATACTCCAAAATTGATCGATTTCGTAAATGTCGAGTTCTTGTTTTTGTGACTACTTCTGGTTCCAATATAATTTTTCCTTCCTCGTCAAGTTCTAGCAATATTGTTTGAACTGGGAGCTTGTCCCCTATAACCTTCTTTAAACATGAAACATGGAAAACTGAGCGTAATCGAGCAACTACATGAAGCTCCAATTTGTATGCCATAGTACCAATCTTTTGCAACACCTTGTACGAACCATAATACTTTGGCGATAATATATTATCCTTCTTAGCTTGCTTTAGGGACATTTGCTTATATGGTTGTAGCCGTAGGAATACCCAATCACCTACATCAAAACTTCTTTCGCTGTGATGTTGATCTGACTGTTGTTTCATTCTATTCTATGCCAACACTAGGTTATCCTTTAAGAGTTGGAGGACATATTGTTGATGTTTGATGTGATGTTCCACTACTTGAACCTTAGAATTTTCTCTTAAATATGATGTGATGAATGGTGGCTGATATCCATAAAGTCCCATAAATGGGGTCATTTTTGTTGTTGTATGGAAGGAAGTGTTATATCACCATTCATCCAGAGGCAACCATTTGACCCATTGTGTTTGTTTATGAGATACAAAGGAACGAAGATATCCTTCCAAACATTTGTTTACTATCTCAGTTTTCCCATCAGATTGAGGATGATAAGATGAGCTATGAGCTAACTGAGTACCAAGACAAGAAAATAATTCTGTCCAAAAAATTTCAGTGAAAATGGGATCTCTGTCACTTACAATAATCTTTGGGTTTCCATGTAGCTTTTGAATTGTTTCCATAAATGCAGTAGAAACTGTACTGGCTTTAAATGGATGTGATAATGCACAAAATTGTGCATACTTGGTAAGTCTGTCAACTACCACCATGATGACACTCTTTCCCTCAGACTTGGGTAAACCTGTGATAAAATCCATTGAAACCTCCTCCCAAAATTGGCTTGGAATGGATAAAGGTTGTAATAGACTCGGGGTCTTAATTGTTTCAACTTTATTTTGTTGGTAAACCAAACATTCAACCACAAACTTTTGAATATCTGATTTAAGGCCATCCCAAAAAAATTCCTTCTTAACCCTATGGTAAGTTTTTAAAAATCTTGAGTGCCCTCCTAAGGGAGAAGTGTGCAATTCCATAAGAATTTTTTGTTTTAGCTGGGAATTCTTACAGAGGTATAAGCGATCTTTATACCATAACGAATCATTTTTCCAGCTAAATGTATCCGACATACTGGAATCTTGTTGTAACTTTCGAATAAGTGACCACACTTCTTCGTCATTCTTCCATTCCTCCCTTGCTTCGTTTATGCAATCTGGTTGGATAATAGAAATGGCGCACAACAATGCTTCCACATCCTCATCCTTTCTTGAGAGTGCATCTGCCACCACATTTTGCTTCCCTTTTTTGTAGATGATTTCAAAGTCATAACCCAACATCTTTGTGACCCACTTTTGTTTCTCTTCAGAGGATATCTTTGTTCTAAAAAGTATTTAAGGTTATCATGATCCATTTTTACCTTGAAGTGTCTTCCCATTAGGTAGGGTCACCATTT
>APFE031264736.1:0-13229 GCA_000404065.3 Pinus taeda | reverse complement strand
TATTGAACCCTTTTGTTTAAGACTTATCAATTGGCTAAAAAAAGTGTTTCTTTTTGTATCCTCATAATGTGCTACCAATTCTTCCATAAAAATTTCCCAAATGATAAATTGTTTACAAGAGCAAAGCCATTGATACCATACAAACTGATTTGGTTCCAAATATAAAGTTGCTATACGTACCTTTTGTGTGTTTTGCACATTATTGAGATCGAAAAATTGCTCCATCTGTAATATCCATGTTGGGGGATCCTTGAAATCAAACTTCCTCATATCGATTTTTGGAATATTATGGGTCTTTGATCCAACATTAGAGTCTATGGAATCATGATTAACATTTCTTTTGTTCTCATCATGAGTTTCCTTTACAACCTTTTCACCATTAGTGACCATTTCTTGTAGTAACTTATTCATAGTTATCTTCAATTCTTCAATCTTATCATCCATGCCATCAATTTTAGCATCCATGCCATTCATCTTAGCTTCCATGCCATCCATCTTAGCTTCTACGCCTTTCTTTAAACAATTCATCTTAGCTTCTACACCTTTCTTTAAACCATTCATCTTAGCTTCTACATCTTTCCTTAAACCATCCATCTTAGATTTTGTTGCTTTTTGTGCAAGTGACACTTGTTGCACTTGGTCTCATAAATTTGATATATCATGCTGCATTTCTTCCTCTTCTTCATAAGTCATGCTAGAGCTTTCAGATTACTTACTAGGTGTTTGCATTTTCTTTCCTCGAGGCATCAATTACCGATTCAAACTAATTTTTCAAACCAAGCTTATGCAAAAATTTAAAAACAACTACACACCCTTTTTCACTTTGTAGAAGCTTGATATTGAATTTGATGTATCTCTGCAATTTCAGATCATCCGGTTTTTAAATTCTGACCTGTAGTAGTCCTCTGTGTCCTCTTTCCAATGCCACTAGTTTGATCCAAGTTGGATTCTTCAAGGAAGAGTTATGCACAATATCCTAAGATGACCTAATTATAGACTAGTTCAGTAGAGCGAACTTATATGACGTGCCACAAGTCAGTGTTTCGACCTTTGGATCTGAAAAAGATATACAAGAAACTACAGTCCGTCCTCTTTCTGTACCTTCTTACTAAATTTCAATCTAATGCTCAGAGAGACATTTATGATGGTTGCCCCAGGTCACCTGTTTGGAATGTAATTCAAGAGTATGCAAAATACCAACTTCCCCAGATGATATCTCCACAAATATAGCGCAAAAAGCTCTGAAATTCAGACCTGCGATTCAGCGCGATTTCTTCTCAAATGGGTTTTTTTAAAGCTTCTGAAACGTTGCAGAAAAAAAGTTATAGTGAAAATACGATGATGACCTGTTTGGAGCAGCGAAACCATAGAATCCAAAGCTCTGATACCAAATGTTATGAAACTAACTCACAAAAGGATAGAAAAGAGAGATCCACGCCTTATAATTCAGCCTCTTCGAGGGGGCAACCTCCTTTACATTACATAAATGAGCAATTCTTTGATGATTCAAATGACAAAACCTCCTTTCTATATATAGGAGTTTAAGGAGTCACAATATAACCCAGCAGACCTAACAATAATAATATAAAGCCACAAAAATAACAATAGAGGGATTCTATGGGGCATAGTAATAACAATATGGGGACAACAGGGGCACAACGATATTAAGAAGGGATACAACTACAATAGTAATGGGGTAATCACTAGTATTATAGGGACCCAAAATACACTTACCTTCCTGCACTATGCAACAGATTCGTACACCAATTCAGTTCTTATAGCGTGTCTGCGCCAGTGCAGTTAGCGTGCCTACACTAGTGCAAATGTTACAACGTGCCTCCACCAATTTGGGGCTTTCATACATTGAAACATTTATGGGAGAATCTGAAAGAGGTTTATGATGAAAATGTCATTTGAACACTTCCACATAAGGCAAGACACACCCAAGTCATATAGATTTATATTTAGAGAATAATTAATGCTACCACCCTGAATTTGTAGTAGTTTCCAGACTGCCTATTTACACCTCGATTTCCTCATTGATCATAGTGAATCTCATAATTTTGAAGCATGGGTTTTTCTTCCAACATAGGCAGTTGAGTAAGTATTGGGCCGTTTTCCACAATTCATAATGGTTAAGGAGATACGAATGGGGCTTTGGAGGAAGCTTGTTAAAAATACCAACCTTTCCAGAATTCTAGAAAATGCCCAGATTTGGGAAATTCATGGTAAATATCAATTATTTCAGTAGGGAAACAGTTGTACTAATATTATTATATTAATGATAATTAGTTGGGATTCAATACTGATGATTTTTGCAAAGGATTGGCTTGTTTTATGCCATGTTTGGAATGTAAAAAGATTATTAAAGAAGAGCTATGGCTCCAAGCCTAGCTAATTAATTAGTCAATAAATTAAGCAGAGGGCGGAATTACACACAGCCAGGGATAATGTGCATCAAAGGAAGGTGCAGAAGGGTAGAGGATTTGTTCCAATGTTGCCTCACACAGTTCATAATTGGTGGATCACTCCTCTTTCTTGCTAGAGTTGAGCATTGTCTGCGATGTAAAAGATTGTGTTTTTTTAATTAATTGAAGAAATCCTTATTCATGCTTTGTCTACTCATTTAATGCATCTAATGATTTCGATCTCTGTGTGAACTAGGCACTCAAAGAGGGTGGGAGTTGGTTGGGTTGGCTGCGAGACCAGCTCGACATCGCTCTCATCTCTTAAATAGCATTTCAATTCTTGTTTGGTTTCTATGTGAATTTGATTTCTTTACAATTTACTTCTGCCTTCGATTGATGTTATCTAACTTGCTGCAAATGTTTTATTCCAAAAAATTAATTCGATTTTCTGCAATCCATTATTCCAAGTTTTAAGGTTAATTTGAATTGATGAAATTTGTTTCTATTTCATTTGCTGCATTATTAATTATACTTGCGCCTGAAATATTTTAAACAATGATCGCGCCCTCTAGATTGTCCGAATCCATAAGATCGGCTCTACCATTATGAGATATAACTCTAATTCTGTAAATTAATCCAAAACCATTCATTTATATTTGAAGCTACGATTTTTACATTTGCTGAGTCGATATTTATAAATACGGAAACCGCATGTTTGAATTGATAAATGCTTAATTAATATTATGGCTTCCTTTAACTTCTCGATTGTGCTTACACATAATTAGTGCAAGTAGATTGTTACACAGAATTAGTGCAAGCAGAATGTTACATAGAATTAGTGCAAGCAGACTTTCTGCTTGCACCAGTGCAAGCACGTTACAATATACAGTAGTTAAAGAAGAATTAGTGCAAACAGAATTAGTACAAGCAGAATTAGTGCAAGAAAAATAGTTTGAATTACTTATGAATTTATTCCAGAACTTACAGTCTTTTTGTTATTGTGTCAGCACCGCTTGATTTCCAGTTCTGATTTCCCTTCTATTCACTTGCAATTAGAATTTCCTTTCACATTGTTTTCTTTTACTTTCCCGCATGCTTTTAATTGTTTGGATTGGTGTTTCTCACACTAGTCCAGGAATACATTTATTTTCAAGATTAATCGAAAGATAGAATAGTATTTATTTTGCAGGTTACCAGGGACTCTCTCTAGCATTTCAAGTGTTGCATCTCAAAGTTCACGAACTCTTCGGATTGAAAAATTAAATGTGGGTACATTTATAGACCCTATACTACACCCAATACCTTGCAAGGTCAAGATTACATTCATTTATCCCATAGTCTTTAACCGGTTTAATAATTATGTTTGTTGCTCTATCTTTCCTTTCTTTACTTTCTCTATCTTACATGTTGTTAACCCAAATGTTTGTTTCTCCTTCCCTATTAGTATAATTGCTAATAGCTTGAGCCCAAGTTTTGGAAATCCTTGTGGAACCTCCTTTCCTTTTGTCTCTTTCTTTCTATTCATGGTTGTCTATTTGGGAAACTACTTTCCCTTTATCCTGGGATGGTTTTGAATTCACCACATATGTACTTTTCACTATAGATTTCTTCATGTTTTGCACATTTGTCTTCATGAATTTCCATTTTGTTTTCCCTATCAAGAGAGATTCCTGTACCAATGCCACTTGCTCCTTCAAAACTTTATTTCTTTTTGCTAAAGCCTCATTTTCAGCTCTTATTACATGCATTTTATGATCT
Organism: Pinus taeda; assembly: GCA_000404065.3. NCBI lineage: Eukaryota > Viridiplantae > Streptophyta > Pinopsida > Pinales > Pinaceae > Pinus > Pinus taeda. The sequence goes on along the minus strand of APFE031264736.1, from coordinate 9,063 downwards.
CTTTTATTCTCTTTAGCTTATAAAACCTCCAACCCCTTCTTTGCACTTATCAATTATTTCACATAAAGATCATATGACCAAGTGAGTGGTGTGGATATGGGGCTATAGAAGGCAAACTCATCGATGAATTTTACTCTAGGGCTACTATTGCCATATGCTTGCAAAGGAGACTTGTTTGAATATTACTTATTATGAAGGATCCGGCTACATGCCCTTTGGGATAATTGTTTCCTCGTCTGCTCCCACTTTCGGTAAGCTAGTCTTCACTTTAAAATGTTTTGATACTATTTGGCATTGACCCAAACCCACTTACTTGCTTTGGCTTATGAGGAAATTTTCACTTGTCCTAGATCATTTATTTCCACAAGCTTTGAAATTTCTTGTCTTGTTCTCAATTTTGAATGCATTTCTGTTGCATTGTCCTTTAACCAACTGTAGAGTCTGATTGAAACAATGTTCCGTATGGCCTAGGAAGGACACTTCCAATCTTGTTTTCTATTTTTGTTTTCGTTTTCTTTGTTTTTTGTTTTTTTGTTTTTTTGTTTTTTTTTTGTTTTTTTGTTTTTTTTTTTCGGTTTTTTTCTTTTTGTTTTTTTTGTCTTTTTTTTTTGGCTTGATAGCGGAAATTTGATAGGGTACCACATTTTCTGTATATAGAACTAGGGGGCAGTGGAAATGGCAGTGGAAAGCTTGCCTTCACTCAAATGCTACCAATCAATGAGCCTTGCTACAAATCCTTGTATTTGTGAATCGATGTCAGAATCTGCTACCCATTTTTATATTTTATAGACACCTTTTGTTTTTAATTTTTGACAAAATGTGGTATCAATCCCAAATGAGCATTGTTGTTGAGCTTTTTCTCGACTTGTAGGCCACTTCTTTCTCTTGAAGTTATTGTATTCCACTCAACTCCACTCAATTTTTCCTTCGCCTTCGCCTTTCCGGTCTTGTAATAGGAGGACCACCACCAATTTCAAAGTCAAAACTAATGAATCAGTGTATTGTACTCATCCTTGCATTGATCGATATTTGTATCAGCGATGAGATGGAGCTAGGATAGTTTACCCCATGCTCATTTGAAAACTTGTTTTTTGTATTGTGTTATGTTTGCAAAAGACTGATACATTTAGGTGCACTATATGTTGCACATGTGGATTGTAGAAGGTATAGTAAAGAGAAAATATGTGGACACTTTAATGGATACTACACACAACTATGTAAAGCTAGTTGCAGATTGTTCCTTATTCTAGTTGGTTTGGAATTCACGATGTTGCGTGTGAAATGGATAACTGTATATCAATGGAAGGTCAACATTGCCCGGACATCGATGCCATTTCCCTTGAAATTGACATTCATGATAATTGCAAGAGGCTCTCCCTTTAGGTGACACATATTTCCCAGTATATAGGCTCATTAATGTGGTTGGGTTGCATATGCCTACCATTAGATTCAAACAAGTAAATTATCTAGGGATGGAAATATATAGCCCGACCACATTAATGGGCCTATGAACTGTTAAATATTGGTTTCCCTCCCTTTATAGTAGTGCTATGACTTCTTTTCCGCTAAAGGAATTGATATGTCCAAAATTTGCCACCAAAGGAATTGAGATGTCTGAAACCGGTTAGTCTAAGACATGATTTTGAATTGGAAGTGATTTCGAAAGCATTTTTCCTTAACCTCCTGTCTCTTAAGGTGTTGGATTTAGGTAAAATGGGCCTACAATTATTTCCAGAAGCATTATGGAAAATGAAACAACTTGAATTTCTTTGTTTGCATTATACTGAAATTGTAGATGTGCATTCAGTCATTCACATTCTTTAAAACCTTCAAGTTTTACATCTCAAGGGATGTATAAACTTACAATCATTGACATTTGAAATGAGAGATATCAAAATTATCAATTTTTTGAATCTCAAGGGATGTCATCATTTAAAAAGCATTGCCATGTGGAATCATAGAAATCAATGATCTCAAATATCTAGATATTAGGATCTATTGTCAGTTGGAGGTGATTCCTCTTGAAATTATAACTTGAAATTATAATGCTATCAAATTGTCAAATTCTAACTTAAATAATAGGAGTCTTTGTGTAGAATGAAATGTTAATTTAAGGAGGCTATGATCATAATTTTTATTAATAAAATGTTATTATGTAAAATAAATATTCAAATTAACAATGTATTTGATGCCAATACAATAAATTAAATGAGTATTTTAATAATTTCCAATTAAACATATATAAATTTATATTTATATAAATAATATATATATTATATATATTTATATATAATATATATAATATATATATAATATATAATTTAAAAAAATTAATATTTAGATGTTTCTATGTTTTTTTATGTATTGTTTCTATTATAATTTTATATTATAGAAAATATTATTATCATAGATGATTTATTTATATTAAAATAATGATTAAAAAATAATTAAAAAAAAAAAACTTAAAGCCCACCAGCGGTGAGAGGGTGTTTTGTTAAAGCACTCTACAGGGTGTTTTGTTAAGGCACTCTACAGTGAACGTTCAAAACATTGTGGGAAAAGATCAAACCATGCTAAGGACCGGGTATGGTAGCAGGGTGATTTAGATGGCTTAAATACTCATAAACTAATAAATTTCATTAGATAAGAAAAATATGAAAGAAATTAACATATTAGTTTATAAACTGATTTCACTGATTTTAAATTTTGTGATTCATTTTGTTTTCAAAATTGTCTTCCCTAAAACAATCTAAATAAAAAATGATTTCATTGAAAATGAAAAAAAATGATGAAATTGAATTTACAAAAGTAAATTATCATTATTTTTAAAATATTATTTCATTAAAATAAATTTTTCAAATTGAAAAATATTTTTTTTGCTTTTTTTTCAAAATAATCATTAAGAAGGATATTAGTGTAATTAATATTTATGTTGATTCTTATATGATTTAGATATATTTTACCAAACAATAAATTATGTTAAATTAATTTTAAATTAACAGTGAATTAATGGAAAGAAGTACATACCATCTTTCCCTCTACCCCTTTAATAAATATAAGAAGATACATTTTTTATTAATTGAATACAAAGTTCATCATTCTCTCTAGTCACAACAGTGATTCTTTTCCTATTCATTTCATTTATATATTTGATATCCTTATCACTTTGGTGATTCTATAAAGTTGTGAGTTTTTGGTTGTAGTTATCCTAGGGAAATTTGGTAGCTTTAATGGTTAGTTTAATTGTTAGACTTTCTTACATTAAAGTTCAATCTTGAACTTTCACTCAATTTTTTGGGGTTGTAGGTGAAATGTACAAGATTGAGTCAAACATAAAATTTGTTGTGGATATTTGGAATATCTGTAGCATGAAATATCCAAAATTCTTGCTTATCTACAATAATCTTTAGCGTTATCAACACGTTCTCCATAGGGTGAAATAAACAAAAAAATGTTACATGTTGGGAGAAATTTGGTAGCCTCAATGGTTAGTTTAATTGTTAAGTTCTCTTATGTTAAAGTTCAATTAGGCCTCAAGAAATAAAATATCATTAAGTTTTTTTTGGTTACATGTGAAATTCACAAGGTTGAGTTAAACATAAAAGTTGTTGTGGCCATTTGGAATGTATCTAGCATGAACTATCCAAAGACTCATGCATGTTTAGAATAATCTCAACAGTTATCAATACTTTCTTCATAAGGTGAGATAAGCTAAAAAAATGTTGCAACTTCTAAGTATATTGCATTATCTCTTCAAACCATTAATTAGGGCTAAAAGTGGCTATACCAGCCTAGATCCAGAGGGATCAAATCTCTATGAGGTACAAACCTCTTTTAGATTTAAAATATATTTGATCTATCTCGGTGCTTGTTATATCTGGAGTTAATATGGATCTAGGTTAGTTGTTAATAAATCAATATTGTTAACTAATTGGTTAGGAGAAAGAGATTTCAAAAGAAAAAATTGAGATATTAATAATTTTATAAGATCATGTCTGATGATTCAACATTATTATTAGATTTTATTGAATTATTATAAGAATTTTAATATCAAAAATTAATATATAGAAGATTAATATTAAAGTAAAAATATGAATTTTCATGGTTAAAATTTGAAAATAAAATTAAAGTAAATATATGACAAAATAAAAATGTATATAAAATAATATGGAATATTCAATGCATATGGGGGATAGTTTAATTGGCCATTTCCATGTTTTTTTATTGGTTTTTCAATTTGTCTATGTTTCTCTAGGCTTGACCAATGGCTTGAGAAATCATGACCCAAGGGAATCTAAGCCATCTGGGGATCGCACCCGGCCTAGGCCACTAGCCCTAAGTTGACTAGATTTTAACATGTCTCCTCCCCTAGCACGAGCACAACAACCTCCTTGAGGTGTGATCATGGGTCTCCTTACTAGAGAAATCCATACTCAACCAGTTGTGCTAGTAGGACTTGTCATTGGCCATTGTCATGTTATAAAGTAATGTAAACCACAATATTTAATTTTCAAACCCCCATTGGGTCAAACCAACAAAACTAACATATATGGATTGTTTAATGTATGTTGGTGGTGCTTTACCACATATATTATTAAGTTGTGATAGGGTCCTATAATATAGGTAATCCATTTTTGCAGTTATCTGTTTCTGGAATTGGTTCGTAAAGTTTAGACTATGAATGACTAGGTGTCATAGCCTAAAGATTTCATGTCCAAGGAACCATTTAGTTTTTGAAGTCTGGTGGCCAAGACAAAGTATGGATGTTTGAGATATTTTTTGCATATAAATTCTAGTTCAGATAATCTTGTAAGTGTTTTCATAGTAAAGTGATCAGAAGCATATTTCCAACAGCATATTTGGTGCTTCAAACTAACTTCCAGATCAAAAGATAGGCAAGTTGAAACAAAGAAAATTATCTGTGTGAAACTATTTATTTGAAGTATCAAAGTTAATTCCAAAATAATAAAATATATAAACTATATCTATCACATTTATTTATCATACTCCAGCCACCAAAGTCAAGAATCCTCCACAAACCCCCCCCCCTCTTCAAACCATTATTTCCTACCCCCTCTAGAAAAACCATTTTTGCTATATCTTTAATTATGGCAATACATTAACTTGTGGCGGGAAAGTATATAAAGGGAAATTTCATATGTTATTAAATATGTTTACGAATGGAGGAAGATGAGTCAAATCTGAGGTGAAAGGAAATTTATAGGTCGTAAAGTAGATGGTGAAAAAAAAATTGGCTGGAGAGTATATAAAGAAATATTTTTATGGATGGGAGGCTGAGAGAAAATGATACTAATGTAAATCAGGCTAAGTAAGAATAAATCTGAGGTAATTGAGGTTAAAGTGTAATTAATTTTACAGGTACATGTGAATTTGAATTTATTGGTGCAGGTGAATTGAGTTTACATGTGAAAGTAAATAGAGGATGAGTAAAAGATGAGTTTTTACAAAGAAGGTAAAACAACACATGGTTTTCCAAAATCCATGGGAAGAGAAAACAAGACATGGATTTACAAAACAACACTTGGTTTTGGAAATCCATGGGAAGACACAACATCACATGCATTCAAAAAACAAGGCATGGATTTACAAGATGGTTTATTCAATTATGCAAACAAATATGTTTGAAATTTTAATTATGAGATTCATTTAAGGGTTTAATAAGAAATATTTGGAGATATTATTTAAAATATATATTTTTCCCCAAATATTTTGTGATAATAAGAAAGTATTCAAAAGATGATGAAAGGAAAACGACAGAAATACAACTCAGGCAGAGCAATCAAGGAGGGTAGTTAGGTGATTTTGTGAATACAGTTTCAATCTTTTTCAAAATTTAAAGGGCATGCAGATCAGTCTAAGATACATACCAGCAGAATATCAGCAGATTGAGGATCATTTTTACAGATTTATAGCAGTTAGTGAACCAATTCCAGATTTCAATGTAAGATACTTGCAAATAGTTCAATATTTCTAGCAGATAATTTGGAGATATTATGTTATTTTAGTTTATTATTTAGATTTTTCGAGAAATTGTTAGAGAATATTTTGTAATCAATTCCTTTTTTGGAATCTAAAGATAGTTTAGCAAAAATTTTATAAATGTGTTGTTATAGGACTTAGAGTGTGTTGAGTTTTGTATGGAAGAAAAGGACTATTGATGTAAATCTACTCCACAAGGTCAAGTGGACAAATTTTCAGTAACACAAAAGCTTTTCAGGATTCCTGTGTCATATTTTTTTAGGTGAAGTGATATTCCCTCTTGTTATTGTGTTTTCCTTTCCGTGTAATTTCACATGTGTTTTTAATATTTTTTGTTCAAAGAAAATAAAGAATCTAAATTTGTTTAAATACACTCAATTCTGTCTTTTGAACAATTTCAATGTTTTTAACCGAAGTTAAGCAATAGAATTCTGAATTGCTCTATGTTTAATGGCTACTTAGTCATTTCTTCTTTCCCATCTTATCGAGCATATAAGATCCAACGAATATGCCTACCTTACCCTGTTAAACTCATCTATCACTACTAGAAGGATCCACCTAAAGCAAATTGGCTCCATTTCCCAACCGTCCCTTCTTACATTTTCAACCAAACAATCAATTCAAAAACCAAACCTTCAACTTTCACATATAGCCTAAAATTCTAAAAGAAAACAAAACTAAATCTAACAGAGAGATCTCTCTCTAAGCTTAGGAGGGCTAGCTTCTAGACTTGAAAGTGGTTTTGTGGTTATCTTTGGATTTCTTTCATAGTCTTAAGAAATACAAAGTGCTAACATGTTGCTTCTAGACTTGAAAGTGGTTTTGTGGTTATCTTTGTATTTCTTTCACAGTCTTAAGAAATACAAAGTGCTAACATGTTGTAAATAGGATTTGCTACAATACCATGACTTATCCAAAAACCGTAACTGATTTCAAAATCAAAATAATTTATACATATTTTAGTTTATTTTAATTACTAACAATTTTTTAATTAAATCTAAAAGAAAAATGGTGATAATTACTTTTCACATATATCTGAACTCCATGTCCTCACTATTACTAAAAGTATTACATTATATTCCATCGAGATTAAATTAAGGTTTTAATAAAATTAAAATGAGAATATGTTGATATATATAGATGTGAAATTTATATGCTTATTTATATTTATCATTATATATTCATATGAAATTGTATGATATATATATTTTATTTATACATTTACTTTTACTTGTAATAGAGCTAACATTCAAAAATGTTGACAAACTTACATACATAACATTACTTACTTACATTACACACATCTCCCTTATATTGGGTTGTAGAAGACAAATGGGAAGTTGAAATCAATAAATGGAAGGAAATAGTTTTGAAAGAGGAAGCTAAGTTTAAGCTTTAAAAGAGGAAGCTAAGCCATTAAACGAATGTTTAAGTTTAATGCTTTGCTTTAAAAACTAAAGAAAATAATTAATGCCATGGGTTCCTAGATGCTTAATGTTTTTTACATACTTTGAAATAAATGATTGATTAGTAAGTATGATTAGTTTCATAAATTAAATAAAATGTTAAACCTATAGTTTCAATAATGTCATTACCACTGTGGAAATTTGTAAAAGAAATAGTCATATGTTACTTAGCTCCCCAGTGGACCCTAAGAAATAAAGCTTAATTAAAAGTATTTTCTAGACTTATGTGGAGATTTTATTAAGCAAATTTTTCAGTGTGTGGAAAGCTACGTACACTACTTTACATGAAAGTATCCATATGTTGTTTGAAAACTTTAAATAGGAGTTGGGAATTTTTCTTTTAAGACTTTTTAACATTATGTCTTCGAGACTAAGACTTTTTTTTTCCAAGAGCATGATATGCTAAACGATAGTTTAAATATCCGACAAATTTTCAGGAAATGTTGGTAGAACAAATCAATGAGATCGTCAACTAATTTTCATTGGTTTTGATTATACTATTGTTTTGTGATATTGTGAGTTCTCTCATAGTGTGTTATTGCTCTGCTCAATGGTGCTAGAATTGACATGTTTTCAAATCTTTTGCAAAACCGGAGTAAACGACAGACACTGAACAAATCTAAAATTAATATTATTATTTTTACTTCTGAGGAGCATATGATGGCATATGTGCAGAAAAATGGATATGAAGACCAAACAATGCTTATGGGAATCAATTTCTCAGACTAACTAGTTTGAGACTCATTTCCATTGGGATGTCCTTATATGAAGTTGCAACATGGAAATGCATAGTCAATTTTCTTGAATTGTGATTTGAAGAGTATTATTTAGTGTTAGCCTTTTTATAATGTTCATAACAAGATGATTTTGTGACAATTTGACAATGATGAGAGTTTTGTGCATCCTCGAACATTTATTAAGCTATCTTGTTTCTATTTCCTCAGTTAGTGTTTTCCTGTGTAGAAATATAGGCCACCCACATGCATATTCCAAAGCACACTTTGCAAAATCTATTAATAATAAAAAAAACATTGTTCTTGTGCCAAAGTGCTAACCAACCTTTCAAGTTTCATTGTGAAAACTTCCACACTCTACACAATCTACCAATATCAAATTGAAAATTGTTAGGATCCAACCCTAACCTCTTTATTTATGTAATAGGGTAGAGTGATAGTTATAGTTAGTTAAGGAGTCAGTAAAGCCCGTATTAATAATTGTAAGTGGTTGACCCGCATTTAAGAAAGGGACCACAATTAGTTACAAACAGGCCATGGTATTAGATAGATGGTATTGAGAGAATCATGGTAATGACCCATGGTATTGTATGTATGAATCCTATATAAAGGATAGAGACTAACCATTGAGAAATATCAAGTTTTATTTTGTAATCGAGCTCTACTCTACTGGAGGTTGACCCCTCTAAGAGGTAAGTTAACATTGCTTTCATCTTTGAATAATAACATACTTGTCATTTTTCTCATCTTGTTATGTGTTTTGGGTTGTATTTCTTTGCATATTTGGTATTCTATGATTTCTCACAGGTCAAGAGCATAATAAGTGGTATCAGAGCACTTTCCAGGGCCGGTGGTACCTCCAT
>APFE031264732.1:0-34394 GCA_000404065.3 Pinus taeda | reverse complement strand
CTGCAGGTAGAAGCCTGTGTACTGGTATAAGACTGCACCAGTACAAAACTATTGTAAAATGAAGTTTCTTATTAAAAGAAGATAGGGACGACTTGCAGCAGGTGGTTTTCACCCACATTGGGTTTCCACCTTATATCATGGTGTTCATGTGTGCTTCTTGTGTGTGATGATCTGTTCTGTTTTACTGCACCTGCTTACTATACATATGGTTAAAGAAGTTATGATGCACTAACTAAAGATCAACGTTTAATGGATTAATTGAATCATAAGTATTCTGGATATATGCTAGTTGCATTAGACACAGTTTCGTATACACGCGGGTTCCCTTAATTGAAGTAGCGTATATGTATCTAAGTATGGAAATGAAAAAGTTTTATTGACTTGATAACACTGATTCACCCCCCCTCTCAGTATTATTTCCAACACCCCCATCGGTGTAACATGTCTCTCGGCGTCTTCGAGAGTTTCCCTCAGCCTTGAGGGTCTCCTTTTGGAGGAGGAGGGCTCATGAGGAGGAGGATCAATGGGATCCATCGGTTCTTCGACATCGGGCATCGGATCATCCTACGAATCTCCTTGATTTCCTGCATTTGCTTATTTGTCCTTCCTTGGAATAAGAAGGTTACGAATCTTCCTTAGGGCAGCATCCTCATGAAAGGTGACATCATGACTCAACTTTATTTCTCTTTGACTAGGCACATAGATTCTATATACCTTTCTTTCCAGATGCCTCCAATTTACTTATCTTTTTTCCTAGCACATGAAAGTATACGGGACTACCAAAAGTTCTAAAATGAGAAACATTAGGTTTCTTACCGGTGAAAACTTCTTCAGGAATTTTGGAGTCTAATGTTTGATGATGGCATCGATTTTGAACGTACACAATAGTGTTGACAACTTCTCCCCTTAGGAACTTTGGAAGTCCTTGATCATGAAGCATGGCACGAGTGGCTTCTATAATGGAACAATTCTTCCTTTCGGTAACACCATTTTTCTCAGGAGTATATGCAGTAGTAGTCTCCCTCTTAATGCCAGCTTCCAGGGAATAGTCATTGAATTCATTTGACTCATACTCGGTTCCATTATTGGTCCTCAATATCTTGATCTTCTTCCCCGTTTGATTTTCTGCCAAGGCTTTGAAGGCATGAAACCATGAGAATATTTTGCCCTTCTTCTTCAAGAAATATATCCAAGTTTTGCGAGAAAAGTCATGCACAAAGACAACATAATATAAATATCCTCCTAATGATGTCACTGGCAACATACCAAATAGATCAGAATGAATCAATTGCAACATGTTAGTAGTCTTGCTATCACTTGAGGGGAATGGTCCCCTTGTATGCTTTCCTTTGGCAGACCCCTGCCAAACACCTTCATGTTCAACTTTAAATTTGGGCGTACCTATCACCATCTTCCTTGCATCGGGTAGAGCCTTATAATGTAGATGAGCAAACCTCCGGTGCCATAATTCAGATTGAAGTGATGTGTCACAAGACATAGCTCCCAATGGGCTTCCTGCAACTTGATATAAGCTATCAACCTTGAAGCCATGTGTAAATGCATCTTTGAAATTTTTTTCCAGAGACGTACCTTTCCATCGATGAATGCCACTTTGAATCCTTTGTCCTCCATCGTCAAGATAGATACCGGGTTCTTCTTTAGATTGGGTACATATAGTACTTCTTGTAGATAAATGTTGTTACCCTGATTCAATTGAAGAGTAATATTCCCAACTCCCTTCACGAGATAGGTGGCATTGTCTCCAAGGATAATTTCTAAATTTGTATCCCTTTCAATCAAATTTGAAAGAGCTTCGTTATACGCAGGGAAGTTTCTTGAGGCGCCACTATCAATCAACCAATTTCCCAAAAGTATGTGGAGGAGAGGCAGTAGAGAGGGAGGATATAAGGTAAAATTCCTTTTGCTTAGAATTTACTACATTAGACTCATCATATCTGGTGTTTCTTGTTCTTTTAGAAGCTCGATCATTTCCAAGATGAGTAGCGAAAGCATTCCTTTTCCCTTTGTTACTGAACTTGCCATTCCTTTGATTGTCGTTGCCCCTGAAATTGTTGTTGTAGTGATTGTTATCATCATGAGGTGTATCCCTTCTATTGGGACACTCATAGTGACCAAACTTGTTGCAAATGAAGCATCTTCCCTTCCTTCCATTTTTGAAACCCAACCTTCCTTGACATTGCTTCTTTGAACCTACATTGTTCTTCTTTTTAGCATGAGTGGAGAATGTAGTAGTATCATTCCTATTTGAAGGCATATCTAGTTCCATCATCCTTGTTTCTTCTTGAGAGCATCGAGTCAACAATTCTTCAAAACCCGGAATCTTGTCATTATTAAGAAAAATAGTGTTGAACATGTGCCATTCTCAAGGGAGTCCTTTGAGGGCAATGAAGGTAAGCTCCCTATCGGCAATAACTTCTCCAATCGAAAGAAGATCATTTTTGATCTCAGTAATCCTCATGAAGTAGGATTGAATATCCTCACCTTTTCCCTTTGTTATATCCTTCTGTTCTCGAGGAAAAGAATTTTATTTGCATTGCTAGATTTGAACATGCCAACCAACCTGTCATATATCTTTGATATATTCAAATCAGAGATGTAAGCCACCGAATGCTTATAAATAGAATTCCTGATGATCTTCTTGGCTTTGAGTTCACCCTTCTTGTACTTTGTTTTAGCAGCAGCCATTGCATTTGAAGGAGATTCTGGAATCTTTCCTTGCACATAATCCATGACATCTTGCTCTTCTAAAGTCTAACAAAGAGACATCTTCCATGCATGATAATTAGACGTATCATGAAGCTTATCATTAGACTTGAAGTAGGATGTGGAGGTCATTGAGACTTGTTCTTGATCAGTGATTGCTCCTCTTAGTGATTTCTCTTCATTCTTGCTTGGGCTTTGTCTCTACCTCAACTCTAATACCATGTTAATTTTAGGATAACAATGGTATGCTCTATGCTTAGAGCAATTTTACTTCAATTTTCTTTATTAGCCCAATATCATATCTAGTATAGCAATCACATCAACATGATAGTAAAATGCAAATAGAACATAAACAATAACAGTAGAAGACAAGCCAACACAAGAGGACACAAGATATGGCACCAGCCAGGGACAAACACCAATGTGGGGAGACCCTTGATCAATTCTTCTTATAATTCTTCAAAAGTTTAGCAGAGAAAGAGAGAGAGAGTACAATTTACAATATACACTTGCCCAAATTAATCAGACAAAACAACAGAAATAGAAAGACCTAACCAGAAAGTCAACACTGGTCAACAGGGCTGAAATTGACCTCCAAAACAACTCAGTCAACCTTGGTCAACTCGACCTCCAACAGCAAGATAAAGCAGCCCAAAACACTTCGAAAATAACCAGTCAAATCTAGTCAACAAAAGTTAATGCAATAACCTAAATTAGGGCAGTGAACGCTAGTCAACGCAGGGGTCAAACTCCCTTAGTTTTTTTGGACCCAGAACAGCAGCCTGCCCAAACAGAAGTCTCCCTCACAAAACCAAAGTCAAATAGGGTCAACACTGGTCAAAGTTGGCCTCCTGAAATTTCGGTCATATCTGGTCAACATAGTAGCTAGAAATCCGTACCCAATCAAGATGAGAGAGAGAAAGATGAATGAGATGAGATGCCAAAATGAGGAGGAGGCACCTTCTATTTATATGCAATTTTGAAGGCTGGAGGAGGCTAATTTGATGGTTGGCCGACCTTGACAGTTTGTATATAATCAAAATAAATTCATAACTTCATTTGTACATGTCCGAATGGGATGATCTTTAGATCAATCCTACACCCCTCGGAAAGAGGAATCCAAGAAAAATATCAGCTGCCTCATAAGAGCTATCCAAAGTGATGTTTGTCCCTAGTTGCCAAATTTAACACTCCCTCTCAACTAGGGAGAACATCATCTGCCAAATTGTTTGACAATCTATACCATCGCTTCACCACATTGCTCTGCTCTTCTATGCTGAACCATGAAGAAAGAATAAATGATTGAGAATGTATCATACCATTCTCCACTGACCCAAAGTCAGTCTCCAATAATCGAGAGTGTATCATACCACTCTCTACTGACCTGAAGTCAGTCTCCATTGATCCTAGATCAATATTAAACATCCTAGCATAAGGAGTATGGTAGTACATGATGCGTCCATCGGTAGTACTATGGTCCCTATCCTCATTGGCGAGATGAGAGGTTGTTAATTTTAGGTATGTTCTATGCTTAGAGCAATTTATTTCAATTTTCACAATTAGCTCAATATTATTTTCTAGATTAGTAATCACATCAGCATTAAAGTAAATTGCAAATAGAACATAAACATAGATTGCAGAGGACAAGCTAAGACAAGAGGACACTAGATGTGGCGCTAGCCAGGGATAAACCCCAATGTGGGGAAACCCTTGATCAATTCTTCTTATATGTTCTTCAATAGTTCAGTAGAGAGAGAGAGAGAGAGAGAGAGAGAGAGAGAGAGAGAGAGTACATACACACTAGAAGTCAACACGTTGACTTATCTAAGTAAGAGCATAGATCATCTCTAAGTAGATGATACATGAGGTAGCTGAACTTAGTTGAAGACATGTTGGTTCAACTAATTCTCCCAGGTGACTCCATCACCATGTTGCACCTATCATTGTGTTGCTTCTCATCATCATGCTGAACCTCACTGTGCTGCACCATGCTACACCCATCATCACTATGCTGCATCTCATCATGCTTCACCAATCATGACTGTATCGATCATTGTACTGCATCATGTGCCATTGCTGCACCATGTTGCCACACTGCTGTCCCATGTGGGATGATGTACTATGTTGACATATTGTCCCATGTGCTTGTTGCACCTTGCTTACCATACTGCTATCCCAATGTGCTTGCTGGACCATGCTTGCCACTGCTGTCCCATGTGCTTGCCGCACCATGCTTGCCACTGCTGTCATGTGCTTGCTGTCCCATTTACCATGCTCCACCATGATTGCATTTGCTATTGTCCCATTGTTAGCATTGTTGTGCCTGCACTTCTGGTTGGGGCATGTGCTACTGCCCTTAGCCCAACACATAGCAAGACTAGCCCTCTAAATGACTGCGGCCTAGTCAAGGTAGAGTGTTGCCTCCTCATACTGCTTTTATGGGCATATTACACGCAGTCTTGTTTTGGAGTGGCTAGGCATGCAGCCTACCACAGGTCTCTGCGGCACCCTAACAACACTCCAAAACGGTCAATCCTTACCTCTTGCTGCCCTCAACCAATCCACAATTCTTCTTTCCTAACTCGGCCTCCATGCTAGTGTGAACAGTCCTCAAAATACATCCACTGTACCTTCAACAATTCGACCTTCAACCACGGATTTCTCTCACACTGTCCACGTTGTCCCAAAGTCTCCTTGAGCTTCTTTACAACAACTCGGTTCTCCAAAAGATCCATGACTTTGCTGCGGCTAGGACCTTCTGTTGACTGCGGTTTGATTTCATTTGGGCAACGTATAGGTGTCTGCAATTAGGGCTCTTTCTTTTATTGCGTCTAGGGTTAGATCTCTCCTCTAGGACTACGGCTAGGGCATCCTCCTTAAGATTGCGGCTAGGGCATCCTCCTTAGGACTGCATTTTCCTTGCTAGGGCATCATCTCTAGGGCAACTCCCTTAATCTCCTTTCCTCCTGCATCTAGGGCTTCATCATCTAGATTTCTCTTACCACTAAAAGCCAGAACAAGTGGAGAGAAATCAAGAGTGAAGTGTGTGTGAAATGACTCTCAATTCATCTCCTTTTATACAAAAACGTTGAGCACATGTGGGGGTTATTTGGTTGCTGGCCGACCTTGACGAATTGTCCCATAACACAAATAAATTCATATCTCCATGAATACTTATCGGAATTGGATCAATCCTACACCTCTCGATGAGAGGGATCTAAGAAAAATATGAGCTGCCATAAATAAGATGACCCACATGGCGTTTGGCCCTAGTTGCCAATTTCGACACTCCCTCTCAGCTAGGGAGAACTCCATCCGCTGATCCATCTGCCAAACTGTGCTATCTCTGCCATTAGTGCCCTGCACTGCTCTGCTGAACCATGAAGAAGAAGAATTGATTGAGAATGTCTCATACCATTCTCTACTGACCCGAAGTCAGTTTCACATGAAGAGAGTGTGTCATACCACTCTTATTGATCCCAGATCAGTTCCAAGAGAGTGAGTCATATCACTCTTACTGACCCGAAGTCAGTTCCAATTGATCCTAGATCAATATCAAAAGAGAGTGTCTCAAACCACTCATACTGATCCCAGATCAGTTTCAATTCCAGATCAATGTAGGTCATCCTAGCATAGGGAGTACAGTAGATACAACGATGCGTCCATCGATAGTACTACTATGGTCCCTAACCCCATTTCCCTACTCATTGGCCAAATGAGCGGTACTTCCCATGAGTCTTAGATTGCATGGGTAGGATGCCTTGACAGGAGAACCACTCATCCTGTCCATAAGTCACCACGGGGTATCACAGGGGAAGGTTGAACCATTCACGCTGTACACAACGCACCTCTACGGGAGGGTGAGTTGCCCTATGGTCGCTTACTGCTCTAAGAAGTACCCCAAGCCCTCAAGAGCTCCTAGAGCTCAATGCATGCATCATGCAGGACCCTCATAAGAGGGTCTCTCAACGACTCCACGTTGTTCTGGAAAGTCACAAATTTGACCTTTCCTTGTGGCTTCGACAGAATGTCTGCGACTTGCACATTAGTCCCAATGCGATGAAGCCTTTTTGCTCATCGATGTACCATATCCCAGATAAGGTAGTATCTGATGTCTATATGCTGGAGCAATGATTCCTCAATAATCGATTCCCTCTTGGTTGTCACAAAAGATCATAGTGGTATCCATCATGTGTCAAACAACTCATTGAAGAGCTTCCATAACCAGGCAGCTTCACACGAGGTCATACTCGTAGCTATGTATTCGGTCTCAACAGTGCTTATAACAACCGACTTCTGCTTCCTGCTCATCCAGGATATCGAAGCAGAACCCCAAGAGAACCAGCACTTAGAAGTGCTCTTGCAATCCTCCACACTCCCTGCCCAGTCAACATTTGAATAATCATGTAGCTTCATATTTCTAGTTGTGTATCTCAATCTATGAGAGATTGTGCCCCGAAGATATCTCAGAAGATCCTTAGCACCAATCTAGTGAGGCTCAACCATATATGAGTTCACCATGCTAACTGCAACGCATATATCCAGACGGGAATTCATCAAGAACATCAATGCTAGTATGAGTTTGTGAAACTCAGAGGCATTTCCCAAATCAGATTTGGTATCCCTACCACATAACTTCTGAAAGCTAAGCTTCATTGATGTAGTGGCAGGCTTGCAGTTCACCATTCCAAATTTAGAATCCAACTCCCTCTTACTTCTGCAAATGAGAGGGTCTGCACCTATTAGAAAGAGGTCATCCTCATAAGGTGCCAGTATGAGAGGTCTATCATCCACAACCTCTAAGCAATGGTTTGGATCGACGTCACTCCTAGTGAATCTCAGCTTCATCAGACAACTATCAATCCTCTCATATTAAGCCCAAGGTGTTTTGCTTCAAGCCATAGAGGGTTTTCTTCCACTTGCATACATGAGATTCTCGATCATGAATCTCAAAGCCCTCCGGTTGTTCCAAACTTGTGGACCTGCTACATGAGGGGAATGGTCCTCTTGTAAGATTTTCCTTTGGTACATCTCGGACATGTACCTTCATGCTCTTCTTGAATTCAGGCATCCCTGTCATCATCTAACTCACATCGGGTAGGGCCCCATAATAAGTAGACCTCAGGTGCTATAGATGAGATGTGTCAATTGACATGGTCCCCAATGGACCATCCTGCAACTTGATACAAATTCCCAACCTTGAACCCATGAGTAAAATCTTTGAAAATTCTATTTTCAAACACGTACCTTTTCATCGACGAATGCCATCCTGAAACCTTTGATTTCCATTGCCGAAATGGACACCAGGTTCTTCTTGTGATCAAGTACATAAAGAGATTCTCGTAAATGAATCAAGTTATCCTCATTCAATTGAGGGGTAACATTCCCTACACTATTTTTGGGATAGATGGCATTGACTCCAAGTATAATCCCACGATTGTTTCCATCTCTACCAAATTAGAGAGAGCACCCTTCTATCCGATGAAGTGCCTTGAAGCACTGCAATCAATAAGCCAAATTCCCAAAGAGTCTAGAGGAGAGGGCTAATATAAGATAATGTTGCTTTATCCTACCAAAGACAACATTTGATTCTTCATACCTGGAGTTCCTTGCTTTCTTTGAAGAGTCGGCCGTTTCCTTGATGACCTGCATTACCTGTCATTCCTTTGATCTTTGAAGATGTCCTTGGAATGGTTGTTATCATCATCAAGTGATGTGTCTCTACCATTCGTCCACTCCTTCGCATAATGGCTGAACTTATTACAAACAAGGCATCTGCCTTTCCTTCCACCTTTAGATCCGGACATTCCATTGAAGTGATCTGTAGGCCTGCAGAAGATTCTGCTGTGCCATTCAGATAATGTTCTCTGCTTCGACTTCACCCCTGGTGAATTAGAAGAGGGATGAGGAATCCACTAATCCTATTGGCCTTTCCCAATTGTCTCCGGTGATTTCTCTTTCACTCTTGCTCGGCTTTGTCTTCACCTCAGCTCTGATACCATGTTAATTTTAGGTATATTCTATGCTTAGAGCAATTTATTTCATTTGTCACCGTTAGCTCAATAACTTTTCCAGATTAGAAATAAGATCAACATTAAATTAAATTGCTGATAGAACATAAACATAGATCGCAGAAGACAAGCCAAGACAAGAGGATACAAGATGTGGTGCTAGCTAGGGACAAACCACAATGTGGGGAAACCCTTGATCAAATCTTCTTTTATGTTCTTAAATAGTTCAGTAGAGAGAGAGAGAGAGAGAGTACATATACAATAGAAGGCAACACTTTGACTTATCTAAGTAAGAGCATAGATCATCTCTAAGTAGATGATACATGAGGTAGCTGAACTCACTTGAAGACAAGCTACTTTCACTGATTCTCCCAGGTGACTCCATCACCATGCTGCACCTATCATTGTGCTGCTTCTCATCATCATGCTGCACCCATCATCACTATGCTGCATCTCATCATGCTTCACCAATCATGACTGTAGCCATCACTGTACTACATCATGTGCCATTGCTGCACCATGTTGCCACACTGCTGTCCAATGTGGCATGCTGTACCATGTTGCCATACTGTCCCATGTGCTTGCTGCACCTTGCTTACCATGCTGTTGTCCCAATGTGCTTGCTGCACCATGCTTGCCGCTGCTGTCCCATGTGCTTGCTACAGCATGCTTGCCACTGTTGTCATGTGCTTGCTGCACCTTACTTACCAAACTACTGTCCCAATGTGCTTGCAGCACCATGCTTGATGTCGCATTTACCATGCTCTACCATGATTGCATTTGCTGCTGTACCACTATTAGCATTGCTGTACCTGCACTTCTGGTTAGGGCATGTGCCACTGCCCTTAACCTCAATACATAGCAAGACTAGCCCTCTAAATGACTACAGCCTAGTCAAGGTAGAGTGCTGCCTCCTCATATTGCTGTTCTGGGCATATGGCAACCTCTCAAGTCTACACGCAACCCTGTTTTGGAGTGGCTAGGCATGCGACCTACCACAGATCTCTGCGGCATCCTAACAGCCCTCCAAAACAATCAATCCTTACCTCTTGTTGCCCTCAACCAATCTGCAATTCTTCTTTCCTAACTCGGCCTCCATGCAAGTGTGAATAGTCCTCAAAATACATCCATTGTACCTTAAACAATTCGGCCTTCAACCATAGATTTCTCCCACATTGTCCCAAAATCTTCTCGGCCTTCTTTATAGCAACTCATTCCTCCAAAAGACCCATGACTTTGCTATGGTTAAGACCTTCTGTTGACTGTGGTTTGATTTCATTTGGGCAACATAAAGGTGTCTGCAATTAGGGATCTTTCTTTCACTATGTCTAGGGTTAGATCTCTCCTCTAGGACTTTGGCTAGTGCATCCTCCTTAGGACTGCGACTAGGGCATCCTCCTTAGGACTGCGTTTTCCTTGCTAGGGCAACTCCCTTAGTTTCCTTTCTTCCTGCTTCTACAGCTTCATCACCTGGATTTCTCTTACCATTAAAAACCAAAACAAGTGGAGAGAAATCAAGAGTGAAGTGTGTGTGACTCTCAAGTCATCTTTTATACTAAAACGTTGATCACATGTGGGGGTTATTGGGTCGCTGGCCGACCTTGACGAATTGTCCCATAACTCAAATAAATTCATATCTCCATGAATACTTATCGGAATCGGATGATCTTTAGATCAGTCCTACACCTCTCGATGAGAGGGATTTAAGATAAATATCAGCTGCCATAAATAAGATGACCCACATGGAGTTTGGCCCTAGTTGCCAATTTTAACAAAGGTACTTCTCATGAGCCCCAAACTAAATGGGTAGGATGTATTGGAAGGAGAAGGTTAATCACTCATCTTGCTCATATGCCATAGGAGAAGGTGAACCACTCATCCTATGCATATCTCAACCATCAGGGGTATCATAGGGGGAGGTGAACCACTGACCCTATACATCGCGCACCACTAGGGGAAGGTGAACCACTCACCTTATGGTCGCTCATCGCTCCAAGAAGTACCCTAAGCCCCCTGGAGCTCCCAGAGTTCAATATCCAAATCAAACGGGACCCTTACAAGAGGGTCTCTCCATGACTCCAAGTCGTTCCCCGATGGTTAAGAATTTGACCTTCCCTAGGGGCTTCGTAAGAATATTTGTGACTTGATCATCAATGCCAATATGACGAAGCCTTATTGCTCCCCGTTGTACCATATCCCGGATAATGTGGTACCTGATATCAATATGCTTGGAGCGGTCATGAAACACGAGATTCTTAGAAAGGCGAATCCCACTTTGGTTGTTGCAAAAATCATTATGGTATACAACACATGTCCAAACAACTCACTAAAGAGCTTCTTCAACCAACCAACTTCACAGGAGGCCATAGTAGCAGCAATATATTCAGCCTCAGCGGTGCTCAAAGCAATCGATGTCTGCGTCCTGCTCATCCAGGATATCAAAGCAAAACCTAGAACGAAGCAACATCCCTATGTGCTTTTACAATCCACCACATTGCCAGATCAGTTAACATCAGAATAACCATGGAGCCTCACATTCCCGATTTCTGAGTCCATAGGTGATTGTGCCCTGGAGATATCTCAAGAGATTCTTGGCAGCAATCCAATGTATGTGATGAGGCTTGACCATAAAATTAGTCAATGTATTCACTGCAAAACATATGTTCGGATGGAAGTTCACTAAGAACATCAAGGCCCCCATGAGTTGACGATACTTAGAAGGATTTCCCAAATCGGGCCCAACAACACTTCCACATAACTTCTTGAGGTTAAGTTCCATCGGAGTAGTCACGGACTTGAAGTCAACCATCCCAAATCTTTCAAGTAGCTTCACAATGTATTTTCCTTGAGAAAGGAAAATCTCACCTAGCTTTTGCCAGTCCTCCAACCCTCGAAAATAATGCATCAGTCCCAGGTCCTTCATTTCAAACTCGGAAGTGAACTCCCTCTTACATTGATGAATAACAGAGTCTGCACTTGTCAGAAAGAGATCGTCCACATAAAGTACCAAGATGAGAGGTCTGCCATTCTCAACCTTAAAGTAAAGGTTCGGATCAACTTTACTTCCTATAAAACCCAACTTCATCAGATAGTTGTTGATCCTCTCATACCAAGCTCGAGGAACTTGCTTTAAACCATAAAGGGCTTTCTTCAACTTGCATACACGTGTTTGACGATGTTGAACTTCAAACCCCTCAGGTTGTTCTACATAGACTTCCTCCTTGATTGAACCATGCAAGAAGGCGATTTTGAGATCCATCTGGTGTAGATTCCATCCTTGCGAGGCAGCAAGGGCTATAATCTAACGAATGGTGGTATATTAGGCAACATGTGTAAATATCTCATCGTGGTCAACACCTTCCTTTTGAGAGAAGCCTTGAGCAACAAATTTATCCTTGAACTTTTCAACACTTCAATCAACTCCATGCTTGATCTTATAGAGCCATTTCGAGGTGACAACGGATTTGTCTTTGGGTCTAGGGACCACATCCTAGAGACCATTTTTCATAATCCATTCATACTCTTCGTTCATAGCATCCTTCCAAACTTGGTGCATCACAGATTCTTCGAATGTGCAAGGCTCATATTGTACAATGGTGCTCATGGCAGTTAAGTACCCTTCGTACTTACTTGGCTTCGTACTTTCGCGAAATGTCCTCCTTGGAGCAACATGTCACTCGGCATCTTTGAGATCTTCCCTAAGCCATGAGGGTCTCCTTTTTGAGGAGGAGGGCTCATGAGGAGGTGGATCAATGGGATCCATTGGTCCTCCAACATTTTGCATCAGCTCATCCTGCGGTTCTCCCTTCTTTCCTGAATTTGCTTCTTTGTCCTTCCTTGGAATAGGAAGGTTACTAATCTTCCCGAGGGCAACATCTTCATTGAAGATGACATCATGACTTCACTTCTCTTTGACTAGGCACATAGATTCTATATGCCTTAGATGTTTCACTTGAGCCCACAAACGTTCCTTTCTTTTTAGATGCATCCAATTTGCTTCTTTTTTCTTTTGGCACATGAAAATATACGAGGCTACCGAAAATTCGAAAGTGAGAAACATCAGGTTTCTTATCGGTGAAAACTTTTGCGGTAGTTTTGGAGTCCAATGCTTGATGAGGGCATCTATTTTGAACATACACGACAGTGTTTGCAGCTTCCGCCCATTAAAACTTTGGAAGGCTTTGATCATGAAGCATTGAATGAGTGGCTTCTATAATATAGTGGTTCTTCCTTTTAGCAACACCATTTTGCTCAGGAGTAAATGCGGTAATAGTCTCCCTCTTAATGCCAGCTTCTCTGCAATAGTTATTGGACTCATTTGATTCATATTCGGTTACATTATCGATCCTCAATATTTTGATCTTCTTCCCAGATAGATCAGAATGAATCACTTGCAATATGTCGGTAGTCTTGCTATCACTTGAGGGGAATGGTCCCCTTATATGTTTTCCTTCGGCACATCCCTGACAAAAACCTTCATGTTCTACTTTAAGTTCGGGCATACTTGTTACCATCTTCCTTGCATCTAGTAGGGCTTTATAATGAAGATGAGCAAACCTTCGGTGCCATAATTCAGATTGAAGAGATGTATCGCAAGACAACTCCTAGTGGACTTCGTCCAACTTGATATAGGCTATCAACCCTGGATCCAAGAGTAAATGCTTCTTTGAATTTTTTTTTCCAAACACATACCTTTCTATCAATGAATGCCACCTTGAATCCTTTGTCTTCCATTGTCGAGATAGATACCAAGTTCTTCTTTGGATCGGGTACATATAGTATTTCTTGTAGGTGAATGGTGTTACCTTGATTCAATTGAAGAGTAACATTCCAAACTCCCTTTACGGAATAGGTGGCATTGTCCCCAAGAATGATTTCCAAATTTGTATCCTTTTCTATCAGATTTGAAAGAGATTCCTTATATCCAGTGAAGTGCCTTGAGGCACCATTATCAATCAACCAATTTCCCAAAGTATCTAGAGGAGAGGCAGTAGAGAGGGAAAATATAAGATAAAATTCTTTTTGCTTGTTATCAACAACATTAGATTCATTGTACTTGAAGTTTCTTGATCTTTTGGGAGGTCTACCATTTCCATGTTGAGTAGTGGGAGCATTCCTTTCTCCTTTGTTGTTGAATTTTCCATTCCTTTGATTGTTGTTGCCCCTGAAATTGTTGTTGTTGTGTTCGTCATCATCATGAGGTGTATCCCTTCTATTAGGACACTCCCTAGCATAGTGGCCAAAATTGTTACAAATGAAGCATCTTCCGTTCCTTTCATTTTTGAATCCCGGTCTTCCTTGACATTGCTTCTTTGAACCTACATTGTTCTTGTTTTTGGCATGAGCGGAGAATGTAGTGGGATCAGTCGTATTTGAAGGCATATGCATTTCCATCATCCTTGTTTCTTCTTGAGAATATCTAGTCAGCAATTCTTCAAAACCTGGAATCCTGTTGTTGTTGATAATAGTAGTGTTGAACACATGCCATTCATGAGGGAGTCCTCAAGGGAAATGAGAGTGAGCTCCCTATCAGCAATAACTTCTCCTATTGAAAGTAGATCATTTTTGATCTCGGTAATCCTCATGAAGTAGGATTGAATATCTTCACCTCTTCCCTTCTTTATGTCCTTCAATTTGTTCTTGAGAAAGAGGACTTGGTCTACATTGTTAGCTTTGAACGTGCCAACGTCCTGTCATACAGGTCCTTAGATGTGTTCAAATTGGAGATGTATGTGACCAAATGCTTGCTAATAGAATCCCTGATGATCTTCTTTGCTTTAACTTCACCTTTCTTGTACTTTGTCTTAGCGGTAGCCAGTGCATTAGAAGGAGGTTCAGTTATTTTTCCTTGCACATAGTCCATAACATCTTGCTCTTCCAAAATCAAATCAAGAGACATCTTCCATGCATGATAATCAGACTTATCATTGAGTTTGTCATCAGGCTTGAAGTAAGATGCGGAGGCCATTGACCCTTGTCCCTCTCCAACAATTCTCGATGATTGCTCTTCTCAGTGATTGCTGTTTTCACTCTTGCTTGGGCTTTGTCTTCACCTCAGCTCTGATACCATGTTAATTTTAGTTAACAATGGTATGTTCTATGCTTAAGAGCAATTTACTTCAATTTTCTTATTAGCCTAATATCAATTTCGAGATTAGCAATCACATGAACATGACAATAAATGCAGGTAGAACATAAATAAAACTAGTGGAAGACAAGCCAAGACAAGAGGACACAATATTTGGTAGATGCCAGGGAAAAACTCCAATGTGGGGAATCCCTTTGATCAAGTCTTCTTATTATCCTTCAAAGGTTCAGCAGAGAGAGAGAGTACAATGCTCAAAATTAACTTGCGCAATCAAAGTCAAATCTTTCTAGGCAAACAACAACCACAACAAGCCCTAACTAGAAAGTTGACCCTAGTCAACGAGGCAGAATTCATCCTCCAAAACAACTCGGTCAAACCCAATCAACTCGGCCTCCAACAATCATTCGAATCAGCCCAAAACAGTCCCGAAAAACTCTGTCAAACTTTGACAACGCAGTCAAACCTGTGGTGAAACTCTCCTGTAGTCAACGCTGGTCAAACAACTTGGATTGCCTCGATTTCTGTGCCCATAAATGTGGCCTGCCCAAACAAAAATATCCTCAAGAAAAACGCAATCAAATCAGGTCAACAGATGCCCAGTCAACGCTGGTCAAACCCTCCTTCAATTTGGTCAACATCCAAACATAAAATTACAGTCTTATTCTCCACACATGTGGAGAGAGAAGCTGCCTAGAAATCCATACCCATCATATGAGGAGAGAGGTGTGTGAAGATGAGTGAGCAAATGAGGAAGATGCTCCTTCTATTTATATGCAACATTGAGGATGAAAAGACATGTCTTGTGGGCTTGTGAGCCTACATTAGTTTGCTGGCCACCCTTGACAATTTGTCCATAATAAAAATAAATTCATATTTCCATTTGTAAATGTCAGAATGAGATGATCTTTAGATCAATCCTACACCTCTCGGAAAAAGGAATCCAATAAAAATATTAGTTGCATCATATGAGCTCTCCAAGGTGGATTTTGGCCCTAGTTGTCAAATTTAACACAAACGAAGTCAAACACTGCCCGGTCAACGGTGGTCAAAGATGGCTACAACTCAGTCAATGCAAAGAACATAAATCTCAGTCAAACCTTCGCATGTGTGGAGAAGAATGGGCTGCCATGTAACTTTTACGACCCAATGAGATGAAGAGAGAGAAAGATGTGTGAGTGATGAGTGTCCAAATGAGGAAAATGAGTCCTCTATATATACACAACGTTGAGGGTGAAGAGACACGTCTGTTGGGCTTCATGAGCCTACATTAGAAGGCCGACCTTGACAATTTGTCCATAGCAGGAATAAATTCATAATTCCATTTATATTTGTTAGAATGAGATGATCTTTAGATCAATCCTACATCTCTTGGAAAGAGGAAACCAATAAAAATATCATCTCCATTATATGAGTTGTCCAAGGTGGAGTATGGTCCTAGTTTCCAATTTTAACAAATTGGAATCAAAACTTGTGGAAGTGTGTCACAACAACAAAGAGCTAAATACGTAAGGGAAGAGGAGGAAGCCTAATACAAATCTAAAAGATCAAACAGTGAGTTTGAACATGACACCTCTAGCCCACATTCACATAGAGTAAGAACTCCATCAACATCCTCCCATGGTAGTTGATATGGAGGCACAAGAACAAACATTCCTTTAAGGCGTAGAACCATATCAGGTTTCCTCGACAAAGGGTGTAGGAATGATGTGGATTCAAAAATTTATAGGTTTCTCTATGCATGTGGGATACCATTCAATGTTCTTCACTCACCTTATTGGCATGAAATGGTTTCTGCCATTAATGATGCCCCCAAAGGATACAAGAGCCCTTGATATGACAAGGCTAGAACTGTGGGACTTGATCATGAAAGAGCAAAAATATCATGTGCTTTGGGTAAAATGACAAGTTCTTGGAATGACCATGGGGTATTCATTATAGGTGATGGCTAGACAAATGTAAAAGGAAAGCCATTCATAAGTGTTGTTGCTATGTCTGCTAGTGGTGCAGTCTTTCTTTCAGCGTATGATTACTCAGAAAAGTTCAAGATTGCCATAAAGATTGTAGAACTGTTACTTAAAACAATTGAAAGGATTGGGCCATACAATGTCATCCAAGTCATCACTGATAATGCTTCTAATTGTAAGGCATCGGGGGCAATTATTGAGGATAAATACCCCAACATATTTTGGTCTGGGTGTTTGGGTCACGTAATGAACCTTTTGATGCATGATAATATTAAGAACAAACACCCTCAAATACAAATGGATTGGTGATTTGTACAAGAGAGGCAAGAGTGATAAAATTTATTACCAATCATAGCAATACCCACGGGCTTTTCCATAGTCACTCAAGTTTGGAGCTGTTGATGTCGCTTCATTGCGAAGACTAAATTTGCTAACTATTACCTCATCTTCAGGCGCCTTTTGAAGGTAAGAGAGTCATTGGATAGCATGGTATCAAGTCAACACTGTGTTGATTGGAAAAAATGGCCTAATCAACATTTTAAGGATACCATCCGGTCAAGATTTGTAACTTAGATCTATATCTGTTGAATGGTGGTTCCAACTGGTTCTATTGGCTCCAGTTACCCTTTCTCTATATCTTCGTTGGCTTATAATATCTCTATTCTCTCACCAACAAAGAAGGAGAAATCAATATGACTCTTTTGCTGCTAGCATGGAAAGAAAGTAATTCCTTAAGTTGATTTGGGGCTTAGCCAAACCAGTTCTAATGCTTTGCCTCTCTAAGAAGAGGAATTCTAGAAATGCAGTCTTTAAACTAAATGCAGATCTAACTCGATATTCCTTAAGACTATCTCGATTGGATGAAGGATTAGTCCTCCATGCAACCAAGAGCAAGACTAATAATAATTGGGATTTTAGCATGAAAAGCTTATGATGAATATCTGGTTAAAGCAATAGCTCATTTAACTGACATTGTAATTACTTATCATGCTATGTTTAAGAGATCAATTAATCATAACTGCTGAATCACTAACATTAGGAAGTAGTTCACATAATGTTAATGAAAACAACAAATAATAAACGAATTTCATTAGGAATTAGTTCACATAATGTTACTGGTTATTAAATCAGGATAAGATAACAAATTTCCGAGTAAATAGTTACTCAGAAATTTGATCTAAATAAGTAATGGCAAGAGATAAATAATAACAAATTTCTGTACTGAAGATCAGATAGCTAATCTACAATGTAAGAATCAATATTGACAGTAGTGCACAATATGAGTTCCATAGACATAATTCTTCTACCAAAAAGGAATGCAATTTGCTATTAAAAATAATAGTATCTTTATACAAACTAATCAAACCTCCTCTCCTACTCAATACAAGATTTCATCCTCAACAAGCCTTGTCCAAGTGACAAACTCTGCTGATAGAAACAACAATTACAATAATGCAAACCCTGCTCATCTTTACACAACTCACAATTGAAAGAGACCAAACCCCAATCAAATAAATCACAGATCTGCGAAAGAATTTCCTATTCTAATACTGCCTCTCTATTCTACTCTCTACTCTATCTCGTGCATCTTCCCATGTCTCTGTCAAGGAGATTGTGTTTATATAGAGCTTAAGGGGAAATCGTGAAAATAACAACAACTCCATGTATCTCTCAACAACCGAGATAATAAAGGCAATTAAATCAGGTGGTTTTTGCTTCTGTTGAATCTCATGCCAAATGTAGATTGCCTTTGTTTGATAAAGTGCCAAGTTTAGCTTGTTGTTGAGTTTGAGTTATTTTTTGTTGATAACCACTGAGTAGATGGTCCGACAAGATCATGCTCTTCATGGTATTAGTCCTCGTTTAAGATTTTTCTTTAACATACTCTGTCTATTTTGGTTTGGATCTCGACACATGGTTGAATAGCTGTTGATTGAATGATCTATTCGATTCAGCCCAGGCGTTTCCCAGTAATAGAGAAATCGAACTTAGCCATTTAAAATGACAGAAAACTCAAATCACATATGACTTTTTATTATGCCCAAGACCTTTTAATTTTAATTCTGTGGCTATAATAATGGCCGAAGGATGATACACATGGCAAGAGTTGAGTGGTATCGGAGGTAAGCCCATCGAAACTTTTTACAATGTGCACAACAAAAAATGCCGATATTGGGAGGTTGCGATATGGAGCGGACACGATATTTTATTGAACTCCTTTTAAATAGTGTATTGTGTCCGGATATCTGAGGTGAGTGGGTTATTAGAAGTCGGAAGTTAGAGGGGTATGATTATCGGAGATTGGAGATCAGAGGGAGATGATTATTGTAGATCGAAGATCGGAGGGATATGTTGTATCGACATATCGACGAAGGGCCATATCGGAATATCGATGGGATATGAATATCGGAATATCGACGAGATGTGAATATTGAAGTTTTTAAAATGTGTCTTAGTTGAAAATCTCTGATCACCAATACTCGACAGCGGAAGTAATGATGTGGAAGTGGGTCGTCCCTCCAATAAACTACAACCATTGTTAAATGGGCCAAGGACTTATGATATTAGGGATTTTGAAAGGAATTGCCTGATATCGATAAGTTCCGAGGTTTCGATATCTTACAACCACTTTATCAAAAGACCACATTCGCTTTATAATATAAGGCAAAGCCACTATTTGGAAAATAAAATAATATAGTCACTATTAATGAAGATCTTGGTCTTGGGGGCTATGAAATGCATAATACAAAATAAAAAATAATATTTACAAAAAGCTAATTATTTACAAAGATACAAATTTATAAAATAAAAGGTAAAATACATTATATAAGGCTAAAGCAGTGAAAAACATCCAATCTTCAATTAGGCGCTATTGCAAACCAAATGTCCAAATGAGATCAAACAAATTTTGATAGAAAGAATATAACAAATTCAACTCATTTGAGCAATTCAATTTCTCAGAGTCGAATAGTAATATGACCAATCGTTCAATTAAAGGGTCCCCATAATGAGAATTAAGTGAATAATGGGGGGGTTGTGTTTGAAATTTTTACCACAACAATGGCGACACACTTGGAAGAATGAGCTATCTCTGGGATAATATTAATGAAACTCTGAAAGAAAAGGAACAAGGTTGAATAAAATCAAAGTGCTAAAATTCAGACTCAATGAAATCTCTGAAAAAGTTAAAATAGAGTTTAATCATTTTGAACATCTCTTGTAATTCACAAAAACAAGACCAAGTTTAGAACAACCATTAATTAATCACATCTTTAATTAAAGAACACATGCTTATGATTAAGTTTAGCAAAAGGATAAACTCATTGCCATAGGTAGAGGCACTACTGCTAGTAGGCGTCCATAGCCTCGATAGGGTTACCTTTTAACCCAAGGAAGTGTCAGTATTCCATCTATTGTTTGGCATCACTTGAGGAATGATATTTCATTTAGTTATTATGAAGGCCATTGTCATGGCTTGGTGACCAAATATTGACAATGCCATTCACAAGCGTTAATAGTCATGAGCAAGCTGGCTCGTGATGAGACCTCTTGTCTTACAATGAATTGCTGTAAGTCATTATCTTGGCTTGGTGACTAGATGTGATAATGTCATAACAATCAAAGCCCATGATCATGGAAGGTTGGCTCTTTTAGGAGACCCTTTATTTTTCAAACGTTTTTATAATTTTTTAATTACACTCTAATGATTTGTGTTAATAGATGGGGAGACAAATCCTCTCCTTAACAAAGAGGATGACATGGAAGAGTTATAGAATGCTAAACTTATCTGTTGCTTTTTGTCACTTTAATAGTTGTTTTAGGATACGACATGTTGTAAAGTAGATTTCTCTTATGTGTATTAGGGTAAGAGAACATTCAAACAATAATAAAATACAAACAAAGTCAAAGTTTCAATGTGAGTTTGAAAGATAACAATTTAATGATCTTCCTATTATTCTTCCTTTTACTAATGAATTTCATTAGATAAGAGTAAGAATCTCCCAAGTATTTAACCAAAGTTGGGTTAAAAATAACTCTCTAAAAAGGCTTGGTAATATTACTTAAATTAATCTGAGGCAAATGTCAAATTGGCACTCAAGGGATTGCAAAGGGCGTAAGTGAGATGTTATTAATTCAAAGCCAAAGTCAAGAGCCAAGAGAAACCAACAAAACCCAAAAAAATCAACCACAAAAAGAAAATCATAAGATAAACAATACTCAACTGAAACAAGTAAAAATAATGATCTTGACATAAGAAATTACGTTTCTTGTTAAGAAGAACCAAGCATGTTATTGTTGTCTTGCTTAGTGAGTATGTGATTCATTAAAATGAGTTTTCTAATCTAACAGGAGTTGTGATAAAAATTTACCTCCAAAAATTCAAACAGGGTTTATTTACTTTTATAAGTTCAACTTCCAAATAAAATATATAAGTTTTCATAATCATTTTTCCATAATAAAAATGAAAGCTTTAGAAATGAGAAAGAAAATCGCCCTAAATGTGTTTGACAATTTTCCACATTAAAAGTTTCACAATTGCTTTATTAGTAGAGGTTGGTCTTCCAAATTATTCGAAAGAAAACTTGCAAGAAGACAAACAAACATAAGGAAGAAAAACTAAAGAAGAAAAGAACAAACTGAAATAAACACACAAACAAATGATAATGAAGATATAAATGTGTACCTGGAAGAATTTGATTATAGTTTTACCTGAAGAATCTTCATCTTCTCCCATGTATTAATCAAAGTTTGAAACTATCTTCTTATTTAGTTTAAACTAATTTTTAAACTAGTCCTAATCCTAATCATAATGCAATTATGTTTACAAAAAGGTAGAAATGAGCATTATAATTGAGTTAGCAACCTAGAATATGAGGTTAACCATTGTAAATAATAATGATAAAATAAAAATCTTCGTGAATGATAACCCACTATAAGTAAGATGATAATAGAATGAATGGTAAAAACTCATTCCTATTCATTAAAATACCATAATTGCTTTATTTTAGAAGAAAATAAAACAAGCTAAACAAAACTAAATTTCGTTTGAAGGAGAATGACTAGGTATAGTCATATTTCTAATGTAACCAAGCAAGTTCCGTATTCCCTTAAGAAATATACATTGCATATGTTAGCAAAAGAAAAAGATCAATAATTAAACTAAGTAGAAAAACTTTAGAGTTATAATATATATTAATTTCTAAAAAATGAAAATAGAAGAAATTTAAAATCAGAAAATTTTATGCTAAAATAATTTTCTAATTGAAAATAAAATCTATCGTAATATGCACAATCTAAAGAGTTAGAGATATTACCTTTAAGGATACACCAAGGTTTTCTTTTGAAAATTGTACAAGATGGGAAGTATTAACATCAGTTGTTTCTAAGAATTTACAAAAACCATCGTTTTCCCTCATGAGACATTGACCCTCATAATGAAGAGAAAAAGCAGGAAGATCCTTAAAGGCATTTATTATATCTACATTAAAATCAAGGCAACTAACCAACCCATGATTAATTGCAAGAGTAAGATGGTCGTTAGATGATTGCAACAAGCCTTCAACATAACAAATATCGTATAAAAGAGTGTCATAATTGATATCAAAAACTTGTAATGAGAGTTGTTGATCCAAATCAGAATAGAAGGAAGTAGATTTGTGTTTAGAAATTGAATTAAATGATCGAAACTCATGATTGTTAATGATCACATCCTTTTCCAATGATTTATGAGAATCTTGAATATTGTGAAAATGACCTGTAGACGTTTCTAAACTGATATCAATAGGTGATTGATCATTAAAAAAATACCCCTTGCATTTCATGATATAATTCATTGTTAAGATTTGAACTAGTAAATATTTCAATAGGGTGACAAATACAATAATTATGATATCCAGAAATCAAATTATCAATTTGAATTTCACTTGATAATTTGTTAAACAATTTCGGGTTTAATAATGTGTTATCTGTTGACGAAATAGGATCTAGATCATTTTTAGAAGAAGAATTATCATTATGATTATTCATTAAATCCTGATATTCCGTATAATTTGATTGTATTAAACATGACTCATTATCACAAACATTAGGCGGTACCATAGAATCACTTTCAAATGTAAGATTCTCTCCTGATGTTGATGGTTGAGGAGGATTAGAACTTTCATTTAAAGTTTCGATAAGATCAGTTTTAGAATCAAGATTTACTGATGGTGATTCCTCTTTATGTTCATTGTAAGTTCTTATGTTATGTTCTTGAACAACAGAGGTAAATTTCTCAGTTAAAACTTGCTTAGGGAGTAAATCGTCATGACGAAATCTGTAGCATAATAACATAAATCTATCAGAAATTTTGCTAACAGTTTCATCGTCAAAGATTGTCAAGTTATCAAATTCTGGGCACAATTTTTCATGACTATAATTGTGATGAGCATAAAAGAATACCTGCATGAAGTGATTCCAAGAGTGAATGCAATTAGCTGGTAACATATTGTACCATTTCCGAATCCTTCCTTGAACTGTGAGAGTAAACAACTTGCAAATTTCATTGTCTTTAGTGATGTTAAAACATTTTCATTTGTGTATAAATTGATTAACATGATCTAAAGAAAAAAATAGTGTCGCGCTCACGTCATATTGCAATTCAAATATGGATTCAATTTGTTTCTTTGACATACCTCTCGTAGGCTTGCGTGAGCTAAAAGCGTGACCCAAACTAGGAATGCATGTAGGAGCCATGGGTAGTAAAAATTGTTAAAACAAGACTTCACACCGATCAACTAGCTAAGGCCCTCCTTCTATCGCCAAAAATGTTGATCGACAAAAATGGCCTAATCAACATTTTAAGGATATCACCTAGTCAAGATTTGTAGCTTAGATCTATATTCGTTGAATGGTGGTTCCAACTGGTTCTATTGGGTCCAATTACCCTTTCTCTATATCTCTGGTGGCTTATAATATCTCTATTCTCTCACCAACAAATAAAGAGCAATCAAGATGATTCTCTTACTGCTAGCTTGGCAAGAAAGTAATCCCTTAAGCTGATTTGGTGCTTAGCCAAACCACTTCTAATGCTTTGCCTTTTTAAGAAAAGGACTTTTAGAAATGCGGTATTTAAACTAAATGCAGATCTAACTCTATATTCCCTAAGACTATCTCGATTGGATGAAGGATTAGTCCTCCATGCAACCAAGAGCAAGACTAATAATAATTGGGATTTTAGCATGAAAGCTTATGATGAATATCTGGTTAAAGAAATAGTTCATTTAACTGACATTGTAACTACTTAACATGTTATATTTAAGAGATCAATTAATCATAACTGTTGAATCACTAATATTAAAAAGTAGTTCACATAGTGTTAATGAAAACAACCAATAATGAACCAATAGCATTAGGAATTAGTTCACATAACGTCATTGGTTATTAAATCAGGGTAAGATAGCAGATTTCTATGTAAATAGCTACTTAGAAATCTGATCTTAATAAGTAATGGCAAGAGATAAATGATAACATATTTTTGTACTGAAGATCAGATAACTAATCTACAATATAAGAATCAATATTGACAGTAGTGCACAATATAAATTCGATAGACATAATTTTGCTACCGAAAAGGAATGCAATTTGTTATTAAAAATAACTGTATCTTTATACAAACTAATCAAACCTCCTCTCTTGGTCAATACAAGATTTGATCCTCAACAAGCCCCCTGCAAGTCGCAAACTCTGTTGATAGAAACAATAGTTACAATAGTGCAAACCATGCTCCTCTTTACACAATTCAGAATTGAAAGAGACCAAACCCTAATCAAATAAATCATAGATCTATGAAAGAATTTCCTATTCTAATAATGCCTCTCTATTCTACTCTCTGCTCAATCTCGTGCATCTTCCCATGTCTCTGTTGGGGAGGTTAAATCGTGAAAATAGCAATAGCTCCATGTATCTCTCAACAATCGAGATAATAAAGGCAATTAAATTAGGTGGTTTGTGCTCCTGTTGAATCGCAGGCCAAATGTAGATCGCCTTTGTTTGATAAAGTGCCCAGTTTAGCTTGTTGTTGACTTTGATTTATTTTCTATTGATGACCACTGAGTAGATGGTTCGACAAGATCACGCTCTTCATGGTATTAGTCCTCGTTTAAGCTTTTTCTTTAACCTACTTTGTATATTTTGGTTTGGATCTCGGCACGTGGTTGAATATCTGTTTATCGAATGATCTATTCAATTCGGCCCAGGCGTTTCCCTGTAACAAAGAAATCGAAATTAGCCATTTAAAATGACGAAAAATTCAATACAAATGACTTTTAATTATGCCCCAATAGCTTTTAATTTTAATTCAGTGGCTATAACTATGGTCGGAGGATGATACACGTGGCAAGAGCTGAGTGATATCGGAGGTAAGCCCATCAGAACTTTTTACAATGCGCAAAAACAAAAATGACGATATTGGGACACTGTGATATGGAGCGGACACAATAATTTTATTGAAGTCCTTTCAAATAGTGTATCGAGTCCAAATATAAGAGGTGAGTGGATTATCGGAAGTCGGAAGTCGAAGGGGTATGATTATTGAAGATTAGAGGGACATGATTATCAGAGATCAGAAATCAGAGGGATATTTTGTATCAGCATATCGACAGAGTGCCATATCGGAATATCGACTGGATATGAATATCAGAATATCGGCCCGATATGAATATCAGAGTTTCTAAAATGTGTCTCAGTTGAAAATCTTCGATCGCTGATACTCGACAATGGAAGTAATAATGTGGAAGTGGGTCCTCCCTCCAATAAACTACATCCATTGTTAATTGGGCCCAGGACTTATGATATCGGGGATTTTGAAAGTAATCTTGTGATATCGATTAGTTTCGAGGTTCTGATATGTTACAACCACTTCATCAAAAGACCACATGTGCTTTATAATATAAGCCAAAGCCACTATTTGGAAAATAAAATAATATAGCCACTATTAATGAAGATCTTGGTCTTGGGGGCTATGAAATGCATAATAAAAAATAAAAAATAATATTACAAATATAAATATTTACAAAAAGCTAATTATTTACAAAGAGACAAATTTATAAAATAAAAGGTAAAATACATTATATAAGGCCAAAGCAATGAAAAACATCTAATCTTCAATGAGGCGCTATTTGCAAGACAAATATCCAAATGAGATCAAATGAATTTTGATAGAAGGATAAAAACAAATTGAACTCATTGGAGCAATCCAATTTCTCAAAGTCAAATAATAATATGACCAATAATTCAATTAAAGGGTCCCCATAATGAGAATTAAGTGAATGATGGGGGGGTTGTGTTTTTACCACAACACATTGGCAGGTATTAAAGGATAAGGCTCCAATCGCAGGATAGGGCTCTTGATGGTCTGTTTTGGGCACGTGTGAGGGAAGTTTTGCAATTCACCAAGCCCACTTATAACATGATTTGTTTTGTAGATACAGATCAACCAGTGATTGGGAAGGTGTATGAGCAAATGGATAACATGTTGGGGCAAATAAAAGATATTGTCGAGGAAAAAATTCCCAACTTATATGATATTATTCACAAATTTGTGTGTGCATGGTGGAATAAACTTAATGTTTCACTACATGACTTGTCGTATATCCTTACGCCAAAATACTACTCTCCATCTTGGTTGGGAAAACGTGCACCTAGGGGTGGGGTATGCCTAACCCCATATCGATCCAGAGGTCCTCAAAGAATACCAGTCCTCTATGACTAATCTTATCTTGGATGCCCTACCACATCCTCAAAGAGTATCGGATGCCAGATGCTTACCCAATCCTCCATTCTATCTTTCGAGGTGAAGACGGTAATGATGTGTCTATCTCTCCTCATGGCCTTCACTAAGACTTACAACTGTTAGTCCTGGTCTAGTGCATGACACATTAAGTAGAGAGCCATATTTGTCAATCCCTCTTAACTAGGGATGACCAACCCGTTGCATAAAAGGAATGTACCCAAGCTCCCTCTTAACCAGGGACTTGCTTCCAACAGCTCTTTAGGTGGAGATCATGGGACAACTAGATGCTTGTAGAACTCCTGCCTTTGATGTCATGAATTTCTTCCTTGTCATAGAGTCTACATCTTTCGGGACTTCTTCATAGGGCATAAACCATCCATCACTTTCATCCATGACTCAGTCATGTCATCATTCCTTTCATTGGAAAGTGATCCATTAGTCCAAATCCAGTCTTCCTTCATGCCATGCTGCCTTCTTTATGCCATGTTTCATTAAGGATCTTTCATCCTGATACATGGGCATCAGTTGTGGAAGACATCCGCAGCTCTTCCCTTGGCAGCCTTGCATAAGCCCATCTAGCTATTATTCAAACATAAGAAATAGACATTAAATCAAAATTACCTCTGTGATGGTCTTTCATCATGACATCTTCCTGTGAGCATGAACATCTTGCATATATATTGACACATATGCAAAAGATATATACTATCAAGGGTCTCTTTCTTTTTCAGACTTCATCAAGGTCTTTGTAACGAACTAAATTTATATAAAAATAAATACAAATAATGTAAAAAACAACAAACAAGATTAATGATTAATTAGTTAGCAATTAATGAAGAGGTATGTCCCTAAAGGACATAACTGTTCGTGAAAGGGTACTTACTTGCCTATATATACATGACTGTCATTCTTATTTGTATCATCCTATATTAATTCAATTCTTTATACAATATACAATTTACAATTACTATCTTACGATGGATGTCTTTGTCTACGGAGTATTTTAAATATTTCCACTGGGTATACGACTTTTGGTCATTACATTGGTATCGGAGCTTCGTCTGATCCGACCTCTGGCCACCAACCTGTCGTCCATTGTGTTGTTTTCGTGATTCTAGCGTTTCGCTACCAGTGTTGGAGTTTCTCCAACTTGCTGCTAGGCTTTTGGCCATTAAAAAAAAAAACAAAAAAATTATATAGAAAAAAAATCAACTCAAAAAAGAGGATATATATATTAAACAAAAACCAATATTATACATTAAAAAAAAGGAAAAAAAATTATATCTTAAAAAAATTTATTAAAAAAAAAAGAGATAAAGAAGTTATTGAAATTTAAAAAAAAGAAAAAATAGAATTTATGTAAAAGAAAAAAATATTAGAAAAAAAAAGAATATGCATAACAAAAAGTGCATGTGGCCGATAGAACTACATCTATGGGCCGCCACAACAAAGTTCGTCTGTATGCCGCCACAACAAGATTTGTCCTCGGATTTGTAGCATCTTGTTTTGCCATTTATGTCTGCAACCAACGACCCCAAACCACCACGCCTGTCCATCGCTGACTGGTTCCCTCTTACTATGCAATCAACGTTCTATTCTGCCACAGTCGTGAGCCACGAGCTGCCACCACGAGCTCCAACCAAATTCGATCACTGTTGCTCCTCTATCTCCTGCAACCACGGCTGCTCCCCGTTGTCATTCGTCATCGAACAGTCATCCACTCTTCGTCTGTTGCACGCAGCCAATCGCAAGCCCGTTTCCCCTGGCGCCCACCACATCCTTGTGTTACCACCAATGCTTCTTCTATGCTATTGTTTCCCTATGCTATCACTGTTAAAACCTTCTGTCACACTATGTTACGATCGTCCACACAAAACCTCCGGCAACTGGTGCCATTGTCTGCCAACCGTTGCTGTCCCATTTGCTCGATCTCCTCCCCTGCCCGAAAACCTCCGTTTCATCTCGTTGCATATTATTCCGCCGCTATCATTCCCACTTCAAAAAAAAAATTCTGTTGCCATAACCCCACTGCCATCACCTGAACCACTGATCAAACATCTTACCCGACCTCCTCGCTTCCGTTTTCCATGTAGTAATATAGTCATCGAATGGTCAAGTGACCTGTCCTCAGTGTTGCAAAAATGGCGATAATATCGAAAAATCGCGGTTTTTTGAAAATGGCGATAATATCGAAAAATCGTGGTTTTTTGAAAATGGCGATATTATTGCCTGATTATTACGTGATTTTTTTTATTATTTTATTTTATTTATTATTATTTTTTTTTTTTGCAAAAAGTCGCGAAATAATCGTGATAACTTGAAATTATCGCGATTATTACGAAAAAATCACGGTTTTTGGGAAAAAATCTTGATTTTTATTTTTATTTTTATATTTTTCTTATTTTCTACCGATTTTTTGATGAGGAGGAGGAGGAGGTGAACAACCTACCCAAGCTACCCCTGTCACCAGTAGAGGACATGGTCTACCTCCTGTAGCTCCTAGTTCTTTAGCTTCTAGAGCACAACAGAGTCCACTGCCAACTCCACCCGCATCTACATCTAGAGGGAAAGCTATTTCATTTTCTCGCAAGAGGGGCAAAGGAAATCAGTGGTATTAGTTATTTGGTTCATTTCATTGTATATGACATTATGACTCATGATATGAGATACATTATTATATTTTTTGTTGATATTTTGAGGCTGAGTTGGGACTCAAGGGTTAGGACTGACTATCCAGGACATGATTAACTGTTATGTGTGATGTAGCACTAGAAATGATATTACACATCTTATATATTAGTTTTTTTAATCATATTTATGTGTCAATGTATTTATTTTATGTTGTAGATGCTTTAGATATTAAAAAAGTTGAAAAAAATGAATATTTTTGTATTTTACGATTTTTTACTAGTTATTTCCTGATTTGTACGATTTTTCCGATTTTTTCTTGATATTTTCCCTCACCGATATTATCCCAATAACGATTACTGCAACATTGCCTGTTCTTGGTCAACGGACATACACTCGTTCGTACGATTGGGTATTTCGTTCCTAGGCTAATACATCACACACAAAAAGTATTACATAGTTATATTATATAATAATAATTCTTTATATAATTAAGTTAATATAATTATTTAAATTAATTTAATTATTATTTTAAGAAAATAAATAAATTACATAATACCTTAAGTCATCTCGACAAAACAAATGGGATCAAGCATTGAAAAAAATGATGGAGCTCAATTATAAAATGACGAAGGAAGAAATGTTTTCCTATAATGGTCTTTCTGTTATAGATCACAGAGTAATTATATTAAAAGGAAGAATCCAAGGCAAATAAGTTAATGTTGCCATCAACCCAAGCAACGATAAAAATTATATCAACATCAACTTGGAAAATCAACTATTAATTCCATAGCTAAGAATTGGCGTAAAGAAAAATATTTTTGACCAAAAAGAGTATAAAATTAGTGATCTACAAGTGACAATAGGTCATTATGAGTACATATCTCAATTTCATGTTGTAAGGACGGATAAAATGACTGACATCATACTCGATCAACCCTGGTTTAAGGATTTGGGTACATTCATGTTAAACATAGAGAAACAAGTTTTGACATTTCCTTATAAAGGGAAGGTGGTCACATTTCGAGACATAGCAAGTAAATCAAAATCAATAAAATCTTCATTAGAAGACCTTAAGGATATCTCAAACTTGATGTTTCAAGATAACGAAAAAACAATATCAAAGAAGCAAAAAGAGTTCGAAGAAGTCATCTGCAGCAAAGACAAAGAAATTTCGCGCCTCAGAGATCACTTAGAAAAACTACTTGAACAAGTCAAGAAAGCTAAAACATCAAAGAAGGAACTCAAGGAGCGTTTATTAGAACATGAAGAAGAAAAATTATGTTTAAAGAGCCTTAACCAAACATTAGTAGAACAAATCAAGTGTTTAAAAGACGAGAGGCGGGAGGACCAAAATAATGTTGACTCAGGGAATGATGAATGCTTATGTCTCAAAAATCATAATCAAAATCTGCTCAAACAGATTAAAAAACTTTAGAACGAAAATAAATCATTGACGAATAGGTTGAAAGAACTTGTTGCAAAGGAAGCATCAAAATCTCCAGATGTAGCAGTCCAAATTGAAGAAATAAACATCAATACCACTAATGTCGCAGTTCAGGCAAATCCAAACCCTATTGAAGTAAAGATGTACTCAGAGGTTGGCGTTCAAACAGAGGACACCCAAAATAAGGATTTAGTAGTTAAGTCAACAACAACAATGGCAGATGGAAATCAGGAAATTGCCATAAAAATGTTTAAGGAAGTTCAAACAAGAAAAATTCCTTATCTAGACGCCTTAATAAATCTACAAATCTATATCACACATAACATGAACAAACTTATGTTCCAAAGAATCCTGATATAAGCTCAATCCAGTCATATGATAACTATTCACCACACATCTCCAAGGGTCACAAGATTTCCCAAAAGATTAATCTAGGATGGTCTGATC
This sequence comes from Pinus taeda, assembly GCA_000404065.3. Lineage (NCBI taxonomy): Eukaryota > Viridiplantae > Streptophyta > Pinopsida > Pinales > Pinaceae > Pinus > Pinus taeda. Next base: position 3,313 of record APFE031264732.1, on the reverse strand, counting down.
CATTTTCAGTACAACAATTCTGTCTATCGCTTAGAACATCATATCGTCTTGTATTAGCAAAGATGAAAGCTCATAAATAAGAAGATATTCGGATCAACAGAAGAGAACCGATCCTTCATCAGTAAGCTTTGAGGACAAAGCTTTTTGAAGGGGAAAGAAATGTAATGAACTAAATTTATATAAAAATAAACACAAATAATGTAGAAAACAACAAATAATATTAATGATTAATTAGTTAGCAATTAATGAAAAGGTATGTCCCTAAAGGACATAACTGTTTGTGAAAGGCTACTTACCTAGCTATATATACAGGGCTCTCATTGTCATTTGTATTATCCTACATCAATTCTTTATACAACATAAAATTTACAATTACTATCCTACGATGGATGTCTTTGTCTACGAAGTATTTTAAATATTTCCACTGCATATACAACTTTTGGTCATTACAGTCTTCGTATCTTTCATGGAGATATCATAGTCAAATATTTTAGTCATTAGATGTTGATTGCTTTTTCCATAGTTGCATATTTCATGATCTCTTTCTTTCTTCACACATTTCCTTTCCAGGAACTTTCAATTAGAGTTCCTACAAATATTGTCAACCACCTCATATTTCATATGAGGACATATTATGTTGATTTCATCTAGGCAGTGTGTGACCCATGCCTTCCTGCATCCTTTCAAAGCAAGAGATCCTTCCTTTTGATCATGTTCTCTCAGATAGAGCATTTACCCATGTTACCTCCAACTATATGACATGACTCTATTGTATCAAATACAAGCATACATACCTCATTATCCTTTTAGGTCATCTAGACTTCCTTTAGCAACTTCCTTGATTGAAAGAACTTCAATTCCTTGATTTGCTTCATTTCTTTCGACATCATACCATCATTCCATGAATCCCATACAGGTTGGAATTCCCAAGCGAGACACTTGCTCCTTCCAGCAGGTGAAACTTTCAATGAAGATTCCAATGAAGGATCTTGATCATCTTCATCTTGCAAATGCTCCTTTTGAATGATGTATGATGAGCTTTATGCTAGATGGCTTTCTTTTTCCTGTGAGTACTACTTATGGTTCTAATGAGGTTACCAAGAGTTACATCTTTCTATATATGACAACCATAGACTTCTATTTCAACTATCTTTCATGCTTCTTTATGATGATGTCACGAGCTCTTGCTTTCAATCGTATGCTTCTATGATGCTATCTCGTAACATGATGCATCCTATCATGCTTCTAATGGTTCCTAACATGATAGTTATACTTTATAACAGAAAACAGAAACTTGAGAAGAACTAGGTGAGGAAAACTCATTTCAATAATAGTAGAGATCTTTTACTTTCTCCTTGAATTTCTTTTTTCCAACTTCTTCCACTTCTTCAATGATATGGGCTACTTCCCTTCTTCGTTTGTTGTTGTCCTTTTTGAGCTTAGGACAATCTCTCTTGTAGTGCTCATATCCTTGACATCCATAGCATTAGATCTGCGACATATTGATCTTCTTCTTTTTTCTGAGGACCAAACTTGCCAAATATCCTTTTTCTTCTTGACATGACAACAAATGTTTGATCCTGCTCATCTGATCCTGTATCACTTTTTACCTTCAACTTGTTTTCTTCGATCTTGCATAGTGAGCACAAATTATTGAATGGGATAGCTTTCTCCTCTTCATAGGCCTTTGATACAAGGTTTCCTTGTTCATCAGTTAGAGCATTTAGAACAATGGTAATCATTTCTTTATCGGATATCATCTCTCCTAGATCTTGAAGTTGATCCCTTTCTTGAGATGCTTTTGTGAGACATGTAGATATCTCTTCAACCTTTGATGCTTTCAATTTGTATAGATTAGATCTTAGTGATATGATTTTTCCTATCGTGCTTTTAGAGAATAGTTCTACTAGCTTATCATATATCCCTTTTGATGTCTCCAACTCTGCGATATAGGGGATGAGGGAATCCTTGATGGACTCTATAAGAATCCTTTGAGCCCTTATATGCTTTTTCGTATATTTAGATAATGCTTGCCCTTTAGAAGGATTGGAGACTTTGGCATTGACATGATCAATATCTTCATTTTCCTTGAGCACAAAGTCTATCCTCCTTTTCCATGCAAGGAAGTTTGATGACTGCTAATTTTAGGTATGTTCTATGCTAGAGAAATTTATTTCAATTTTCTAGATTAACAATCACATCGGCATTAAGGTAAATTGCAGATAGAACATAAATATAAATCGCAGAAGACAAGCCAAGACAAGAGGACACAAGCTGTGGCGCTATGCAGGGAAAAACCCCACAATGTGGGGAAACCCTTGATCAATTCTTCCTTTATGTTCTTCAAAGTTCAACAAAGAAAGTGAGAGAGATAGTACATTTACAATAGAAGTCAATAATTTGACTTTTGATATCTCCATGAGATTAGTTGAAGACATATTGCTTCAACTGATTCTCTAAGGTGACTCGTTCACCTATTATAATGCTGCATCTCGTCTATTTGCTACACATTACCGTGTGACACCTTGCTGTACTGTCACATGTGTTGAACCTTGATGACTGAGCTGCTCTCATCTTCATGCTGCTCATCATGCTGCATCTTCCATGGTCAGTGTTACTTGGGAGCGGGAGCGGGAGCGACCATTTTCAGAAGCTCCCGGTTTGGGAGCGAATCCCAGAGCGATTTTTTAAAAATATATATATTTATATTTTTATTTTTGATACATATATGTCAACAAAAACATGTAGAATGATGAAATAGACATAAAAAACATAAAAAAACATAAATTGATCATTGAACCATATCACATCAATCATCTAGAAATTATAATTGTCATCAACCTTAGTAAAATAATAAATTAAAATAGCATTCAATTCAATAACATTTATCATCATTGATCACCAAAGTAACAAGTTGTACTTGTAAGCCAAGTTTAACCATTACAAGAAGTAATATCGAAGATATTTCTAAGTCCTAACTTCTAACTGTTAACATGATATGAAATGTTATAAATTTATAAATGAAACATGAATAATGAGATGAAATGAAACAACTTTAGTCTTTCACGAAGCATCATATTCATAATTCACAATCATTACCAATGAGTTATAATTGCCAAGGCCCAACTTCAAACTTCAAATTTTCATTGTCACAGTGATATAATGTTTACAAAAAATATCATAATGTCATAATGATATGCATAAAAGAGTCAAGACTCAAGAGTCAAGAGTCAAGAGTCAAGGACTCAAAACTCAACAGTTATGAAAACTAAAGTGACAAAGTCTAATAGAAACTAAAAAAGACAAGTAAACT